>JALPQI010008091.1:0-54683 GCA_025490895.1 Thaumatotibia leucotreta | reverse complement strand
AATCGAGGAAAATGACGCGCAGGTGGAGAATACAACAATTTTGGCTTCAAATACGTAGAGTGTTGTTTTCTGGCCAATCATTAAACACACCGGACGCTTCATACTCATCGGGGTTACATTGTCGCGTGAATGCTACGGACTCATTTAATTTACATTAAAGCTTTGAAAGTATTATTCCGCGAATACTTTAGCATATTGCATAACCAATGGCCAATTTACATCTTTGGACACATTTACAGGGACACCTGAAAGACGAGATTAGAAATCACCTCTTTGGACTGTATAATTGATTGAAATGTTAATGCAATCAAAATATATTGGATCGATCCATAAAGTAGAAATATTCTTTTTGTTGGTACTAAAATATTGCTTTCTTGCACCGAAAGCAAAAAATATTTATGTTTCTTACTTACTTACCTACATTACCTATAACTGGGAGTTTCTGGCTCGATGGAGCAACATATCATATACTAGTAATTCGCCCCGGGTTTACACAGGTACAATATTATACACGGTGTTACGCGAGCATTGCGAAAGATTTTAACTATGCATTCTAGACATCAAAATAAACAAAAATTATTATGAAACCTAATGTCAATTCCACAAAAAAAAAATTTTTTTTTTCTTTTTTTTTAGGCCGATTTGAATACTTTTTAACATTTCCAGTACTTTTTATCATAACAACAATTTGTTTAAATTATTTATTTCAATTGTTTTTTTAGGTAGGTAGAGGTTACTTCGTCAAGTCTATTCGTATTTTTTGATTGTCAGGCAAAAGGTGTGGTAATATTAGAACACATTGTGGTATACGTAGCATTGTAATCCAAAAGAAGTTAAATGACGAGTTACGTCGAAAAACTTATTTCGAAAAAAGGTTGAGTATCTCTGAAACCAAGCCAAATCCAGGAAATTTTATATAACATTAAAGACTCTAAATATGGCCAGGAATCCAGCATGTAAATCTTTCGGAATGCTGACGTAACACCGACTTTTGAATCACTCTTTGAATTAAAAAAAAATCATCAAAATCCGTTGCGTAGTTTCCATGATTTAAACATAGGTACATAGAAAGCGACTTCGTTTTATACTACTTTGGGTCGATTTCACCAAACTTGTACTCGACGAATAACGCTTACTCTCGGATAGAAATGTTAAAACTCCATAGTAATTTAACACTAGTATCTGGAGTAAACGTTACTCTTCGAATAAAAGTTTGATGAATTATGATAATTGTGTGTTAATCGGAAAACACAACGTAAACGGCGTAACGTTGTCACGATTTAACACGCAAAACAACTGCAGACGTAGCCAAGATGCCATTCTGCAATCGTATACGGTAAGTGATAAGTAATAAATGTATGAGAATGACAGGTTCGAGCGAAAAGTCACGTGATCATTTCCATATATTATTATAGTCACGTGACTTATCGCTTATCGTGTACGATAACGGAATGGCATCTTAGCTAGGCTTGCTGATCGCTTTTTGGACCTACGGATTTTGATCAGATTTTTTTTAAATACAAAGAGTGATTCAAAAAAAAGGGTCTAATATTGTACCTGTGCAAACGCGGCAAATGACAGCAATTGCAGCTCACTCTTGTGATCTTACCAAAAGAGTTCTAAAGTAACATGTTCAACGTCTTAGTCCACATTCGTTCTACTACGGCCGTGGACTAAGATGTTGAATTTTTATTGTTTACCCTTTCTTCAGTCAGCAAAAAACGGGCTTCCACTTTAATACTGTTTTTTTATTATTACTGCTTGTTTTAATACTGTTTTTCAATATTATGCCTAAATGAAATACCTTTATATAAAACAAAACTGAAATGTTGTAATTATCTTCGAAGAAAAATACTTAATTAGGTAACTTGCTTGTATATTCACTTGCACAATTCATTCTTAGACCGCTAAGACGAGGTTATTAAGCATTCAGTATTGTCAAAAATGTATGAATATAACCAGTTAACCGTGTGTTAGTTGACTAACTCGAATGTGCAAGGGGCCTTAGACAAAGAAAGTAGAATTTCGTAGCATACACGGTTTAATTTGTAAAATTGTTTTTCGTTGCTGTATATTGTGATTTTTGTGTATGTGTATGTTACGAATGAAGTTATTTCTATTTACTATTTCCAAATTATAAAGGCATCTATTTTTGTTTTGTTTCAGTACGAATTTAAAGCTAAGGGTGTGAAGAAGCGCAAAGTGACCATCGAGGTATCGACCGACGGCGTGAGGGTGTCGACACGGAAAAAGCCCAAACCTAAAAAAGTAAGAAACAAAGTAAATACTTACTTGCATTTCAAAACATTTATTTTTGAAATCATTGTTAATAACTTTTAAAGCAATTTCGGTGAAGCGTAGATTTGACAGTTTCTTTGAATATGATTAATTGAAGTAATTTTTACGGTTATTACAAAAAAAACAGGTAATAAATATTATGTGAATGTAATATCATACATATTCTGGAAATTGAATTTCGACTACCTTTTATTTTATGTAGGCATAATAAAATAAAAGGTAGTCGAAACTCAATTTCCAGAATATGGCTGTACCTATTACTGGTCTTTGTCTGTTTTCCCCAAATATAGAATACAAAATAAAATATGCCTTTGATGCAACAAAGCTGCACCGAAAATGCTGTAAAATGTACGATGTCTAATAATAGTATAGTCTAATCTATGATTTATTAGGATATAAAGGCCTATTATTCAGCAGTGAGGCGGATGATGTGTGTATATATTATTATATGTGAACCATATTTTTTATGATAGGCATCGTTCCCAAGATCCCTTTGGTACAAAGTGTGTCCGTGTGGCACCACCAATAACATAAGATAAGATAACGGCATCGTGTAGTATTATAAGTACAATTAACCAAATGGTACTAAGTATTTTCAGTGACTTAATTCATCCTTATTGTTCGTGAACAGGGCTGACGTAGCTACGTAGGCATGTTTGTACTCGTAATATTAATTTCACTGCAAGCTTTTAAATAAAATGAAATACGTCGGTATTTTTAATAATATTTAGTTACTTCTCTCCCGTTTCTACTCCAACTATTTAATATGCGAAGTAATAGCGAGCATTGTGAAAGGTTTTAATAGTTATAGGTACTCTGATAATTATGATGAAGTGTTATATGGAATTGTAGATCTAGATGCTAAATTAATAATAACAAATAAATATATCCAATTAAATCTGAAACCCGTATCGATGCATGGTAAAGTCAAAGCAAAATGAGATGTATGCAATTGAGAGACATGATGTACATATTTATGAGAGGATTCTTTCGATACTATAATTTTTTTGCACTAGACTGTACCAAAAACTTTTACTGAAAAACTTTTACTGGCACACTTTATTTTAAATTTGGTACCTAATTTTTTGACGGCAATAATACATGATTAAAATAAAATACTTTGCACTATACGCAAACACCTTGAACTGAGCATTTCTAAGATAATGTTTTATCGCTGAATAGAGTGACAATAAAATAATTAATGTTCACTGTAATAAATAGTTAATAATAAACTGTAAAATATGTATTTCTGAAGTAGGTAAATAGTAATTTTTTTCATGTACCCTTTCAGTGTCTATCATTGTACATCAGTGTAGGCGAATCCATTCATACCGGCATGACTAATTTCAGCAAATTGGGCATTTTATACTACAGCTCCAAAGAAAAGGAAGGTAAATTAGCTTCGGCTTGTTCATGTCCGGTAATCTAAGAAATTGGTCCATTACTTTTGGACCTCAACGTCCTAATGATGGAGCCGCGTTTCATCCCGCCAAGTGAACATTTTATGACCCACTAATATATGAAATAACCTATCTTGTTACTTGGATGTTTGGCGCAAGAGAAGAGGATGAACTTTTCTGCTCTTCTAGTCCGAGCCCACAATAAACAATTCTCCTTACAAATACCACTGTAAGAAATATCACAGTGTTAAGATGCTTTTTTGTCTTTTAAAGCATTTGTTGTGATTTTGAAATATTGAGTATAAAATACCTAGCGAATCCATTCAATAATACCCAAAGTTAAGTAAGATTTTTTTAAATTGAAATTGGTATCTATGTATAAACACATTTTAGGGCTGATATTACTTTGCTTACTTTGCTGATATAACTTTCTTTATCCGTTCGTTTTAATCATCAATATTACCTATCACTAGATATCATACTCGTATTTTCAAGTCATGAAAAAATAAAGAAATCTAAAGTAGTTCCAGACCAATCCCGAATAAAACATATTTATCTGTAAGATAAATGTTGGCTGTCCTTTTATTTTATATGCTTGAGGAAAGGGATAGTGATATTTTTTCTGATGGATATATTAATTGCGAGATTGTGAAACACGCCGTTAGATCTATAACTTTTCAGACAGTAAATTCACGGTAAATGTTTATTTAGGTATAGGTATATTTAAAGAATCAATTATTATTGTTTAAGAACAAAAAAATTGTATGGAAGGAAGCAGTAATAGAATGTCCGAAAAAGTACCAAGTATGCTAAATTATTAAAAGGAAACGACGCAAGTTTCCCAGGTTTACACGTGGATCGAATGCGTTAAGCAAATAGTCATTTGCGTACAAACGCGATAAATCGGTTTTGTCGGATAGGCGCTAGGGATTCTCGGCAGCAACCGCGATGTGATTTGTTCGTGGGACGGAGTGAGTGAGCGCCTTGATTTTTTTCTGTCGCCATTAATCACGGGATATCTAATGGCGAGCCGTCAACTGCTGTGTACGGTACGGGCGACATTGCCCGCAAAAAATTTACTAGTTAAATCTATGTGGACCGGAATTCGGGGAGAGAAAGTTCATCTATAACCAATAAGAATGCTTAAAATCATAACCATTTATCTAAATAGAGCATTTTTAAATATTTGAATCCATTTATAGTATATATAAATATAACGTTGTATATACACCGTAAGATCTTATAATTCGAAAGATTTAAAACCAAGCATTTTTGATGTAAAAATTTTATTTCTCACTTTTTGACATCTATTATTGAGGTTAGGGAGACTATTCTCCGTAATAGCACCAAAGCCGTAAAAAAACTGCTTTAGAACTGAGTAACAACTTTTTTTTTCAATTGGTAATAACTCTGAAACTAGGCTATATCCAGAAAAGTTTATATGACATTATAGTTTGTAAATGTGGTCAGGAATACACTGTTGAAATTGGTCAGATATAAACACAGCCCACAGTGTATATTTAATTAAATCTAATCAATATATTCGGAAATATGAAGCTAAGCAAAATTTTCTCTTTTGACTACAAGAGAGATTTCATTCCACGCACGAAACGTTGGTCTAAGTTGAAGGTAATTTAAAAAAAAAGCAATCGCTTCGCAGATACCAAATCCAGACTAAACAGATAAATAGTGCAAGTCTAGTCTACTTGAGAGCGACCAAACACTAGATGAATACCCTGCCTGAATGCGGGCGTTGAAGCATACGAAATGAGAATTCAGGTCGGTGCATTCGGAAACTCACAGCCACTGACAGCCACAATGAGATACTTCGCAGGCCTTCGGGATAATATACTTAAAATTTAAATAGCACTGTGCTTGAGTCGATTGAATATGTATTGCTCGATTACGAAATATAGGTATTGAAGTTAATTTGTCTTTTAATTTAACGGTCTCCGTTTTTATGTTACTAGTGATACTGCCTTTATTGTCCTACTGCCGTGAATTTAATTATGTCGCAATCAGGAAATTTTGAAAATTTGTCTGTCATTCAACGTATGCATCATTAGCAGTGATCGGTTTTCCGAATTCTCCCGGCGGGTCTCCTACGTAGTAACTTGAAAAATGAACTTTAATTATATTGCCATATTTCTGTTTCATAAAGTATGCTCTTGTGTGTATAATACAATAGTGTTAAATAAATTATCTGTTAACTATCTGTGAGTCCCTAACTATAATTGGCTTCCTGTTTCCAGTTTAAATTTTATTATTGTTTTTTTAGCCGTTGGTTCTCCAAATATGTAAAAATAAAAAATAAAATAAAATAAAAAATAAAATTTTATAGTTACACCTGTATTCCGCTAGGGGTACCCCTAACCCAAGAAAACGATCACTGCTCATTAGATTGAATGACAGAGAAAAATCCTCGTTTGCGGATTTCAAGTTCGCGTTAGGGCCGCTGCAACTAAGTTGCATTTCATCGGAGAAAGTGCAATATATAGAAAACGAAAAGAAAATTAAACGTGACACAATAAAAAAAAAATCTGTTCGCATATTCCATAGTTTAGACCTAAGTATAATGTAGAGTTTACCTACTACCTATGCGTATGCATTACTCGATAATTCCTGTGATTGCCACGCTGGGCAAGCGCGTTGGCGAGCGCAGTCGTGTGTGCTCTTTGACGATGTCCCTACCCATCATCAATAAATGAATGGTCAGTTACACTTACTAAATCGGTCAACCAAATACAATTTAATTTATGCTTACTGACCTACCCCAGCTTTGAGAGGAAATGTCCAATTTAATGCGGTTATAGTGGCGGTGGACCGGAAATGCTCAATAACTTATCTACATAGAATATACACTAACGCGTCATTTCTCTTTTGTATACCTTTTAGAAAAGGTCACATTTTGATGCATTTTACTTGTATCTTTATGTCTATCGAAATGAACTTATGGTAATAACGGCTAGCTTACAATTGCTATACATGTCAGGAATTAACTATGATGTCATACTTACGGTCCATTCATCCTTAGTTGTCTTATCTAGTAAACAACTTTCTAACCTAAAAGTATACGTTTTCTGTTGTAATCTGCTATTTCCTTGATTAAAAATTAAGCAATTTACTAATTACTACGGACGGACTGTACAAATACGGACTCAGATATTTTGGTATAGGCAAATACGGCATTTGCTTGGGTCGAAGTTAGGCCTATGTTAGATTTTCGCCACAATTGTCGTGTTTTATTTGAGACAATAAAATTGTAATTTAACTCCGCAAAAAGTAGCTAACTGCTGATTTATTGAAGTTTTTGCAATATTTTTCATGTTGGTCAACAAACTCACGGTCCCCAGAAGGTATGTCGTAATCGTAACCTATAGACACTGGCAATAGCAATAGGAGACACGGTATTTTTTACAAATGTCGCACCTGTCACCACTGTAAAATTAAATAGAGGCCTCGTAAAATTTTAGATAAATACTGATGTGTCTTTTACGCCGACTTTTACCTAAACACATCACTGACAGTTCTCACGTATTTACAGTAGAGCCATAATACTTACTATTTCTTTCATACCATTGACGTAAGGTAACAATGTGCATACATACTTATGCCTTTGACTGAGCAATATCAGGTGGCTGTATTGCTCGATTTTTCGTATTATGTAAACGTGAGACGGAACTATCTGTATGCTAATCATGCTTTCCGAAAGATGGGTAGAAGGTAGTTGCATTAATAAAATGACGGGTAAGGTATTCTCAACTGACTATTTGGAATAACCAACATGTTTGGGTTTATCATTTTGTGTGAACCCACATCGCGAATGGGCAGGTAAATATGATAAGTAAGTCGGTGTATAATTATGATGTAAAGTGATACAAAGAAGTACCTTTTGAAAATACGTTTATAGGTACCTAAATAATTTTACTTTACGAGTATATCGGCTTATACATACATACGGTGCTATTTTGTACAGAATTACAATAAAAATTTTAACCAACCAAATAAAAATTCTACCCGACATCTAGTGAAACCCAATCAAAAACTTTCAATAACAAAGGGTTTTCAATAGCCGGTATCGCACAATGTCATATTAATCAAAGTTGTCTTAAAAAATAGTAGGTCGTAATTCATAATTAAGTGGAACTGGTGAAACTTAAAAAAATGTTAATTACTAACGCTAATAAACGCTACGTATGTTTCATTTATCGCCCGTATTAGATTTACACTCTGTAGATATTTATATTTATGGCCTTTAATCATCCCTAGTAGTTATCTTATCAGGATCCCCCGGCGCTGGTCTGTAATTACGTTCTAAGCGGCCCGCGGCTAATTGCGAACTTCTTGCCTCGCCAGCTCGCCAATGATTCTTACGAGACTATAAGATGCCTGCAGCAATAAATTTTCAATATTTTATCCGAGAATTTATATGCAATAACACTTTCATTGTCAACGAGTGCTACGCGCTACGCTTGTAGCTGATCCCGTGATGGACGTGATGAAAAATGGACCTTCCAATAGGTGGCCGAATGGTGACGGCAGTAAGAATACATTTGTCACCACCCCAACTCCTCCTGCGGGTGTCGTAACAGTGGACTAAGGGATTGAAGTATCTCTGACCATTATTTGATAAAAAATTGATGATGGGTAGCAGCGTCATCATACTGCGATCGACAACCCGCTTGCACAGCGTAGCGATTATGGGCGTTTACCTCCTGATGCGTCCACGCTCATCGTTAATAGGAGATGCCTATGTCCAGCAGTGGACAATAATAGGCTGATGTGATGATGACGATGTTGAAGAGGAGGTCACACTTGTCAACAAAATATCAGAACCGTTTTTGGAAAGGCAATTGTATGGCGTGCATCTTCCATATTTTATTTATTCGTCATATTTTATTTAGTCGGTGACCTAATACATGGCATCATCTATCTTAATGTCGTCATGATGGAAGGAATCGAGCGACGCATACCTTAGTCCAATTATCGCTCCTCAGATTGGGACGTGGTCTACTGCGAATAGGTGGGACATTTATGTAAAATACGAGACCATTTGAACAAAATTAATTAACCGTCCATTGTTTGACCAATTTCGTGAACTACGAAGGGTACATTTAAGCGTTTAATTAAAATGGATCGACCGACCTGTTGTTTAGGTTAAACGGTGAAACGTGTAACCTTTTGAGATGGGGCCTCAAGAAACATTGCAGTAAGGAAATTGAATTGTTAGATGTAGCTACTGAGAAAATTGTAGGAATGAAGCCGAGAAAATGAACGGTATGAAAAATGGTTAATTTGATATTGTGCAATCAAAATTAAACGAGATAATTTTCAACCTTAATTTTAAATTCATACAATAAGGATTCCAATACTTTTTCAACTTCCAATCACGCCCAGAAGCGTTGGCAAAATCTAACAGATACTACGAGTAGGTACTCGTACCTATTCTTATTAATTTGTTTTATCATTGTGCCTTAGCATTAACCAGAAGTACCAGAACTAATATCAAATACCCACAAAAACTTACCTCATTTTCTATCTTCACTTAAGTAAATAATAATATCCGCTGATTCAAAATAGTTGTGAATGATAGTGAATGATAGTCAGTCATAGTTTTAATTGGCTATTTTCTATTTGATTTTGTCAAAAATGTTTTGCGGCATAGTTGTTTACAGTCATAGTTTTAGGAGGCATTTTCGAACTCGCGTTAGACGTCGGTGGCGTTACAAATATATTAAAATGCGTGACCATATATATATATATATATATATATATATATGACGGCGGCGTCATCATGTAGAATCTAAAATGTGAAAAATACCCAATAGTAATCAATGTACAAAAACAACAGCTGCACCTGACCTGACCGATCAGGCGATCACGCCAGTATGACGTCACGCCATCTGCACCCGCCCGGACCCTCTAAGTCCTATAAGTAACCTGACTGATGGTCGGTGGGGGTATTCTTGTCATCGAAATGGTCAGTTGCAGACGTTGTCTCATACGCTTTGTTATTTTAAGATTGATGTTTTAATATCGCGAATTGGTGAAGAATAAACCACTGCTCAAATACGAAGTTGGTAATTGTCTCATTCATTGGACCCTAAACCCTACTCTTATTATAATAACAGAGGAGACGCCAATATCAGAAATGCCGAACCCAAATTCGCCATCAAATCAAGTCTACATTCGCTTAAATATTGGCCTATTCGGTTGGATTGGACGCAGTAGAAAGCTGTAGCTACGAGTAGTATTTTCGCCCATTCTCTGTCAAAGATGATTCCATCGGATCCGAACATACCAGAATCGATCAAGAGAAGTTTCTCCGCGGTTTCACACCTAAAACTAAGGAATGTGGAAGCCACCTATAAAGAGAGTGATCCCAGGAGTTTCATCAATAAAACGACGTACATCGATACAGTAGTTTCGAGAGAATTGCAAATTATGCGAAGAAATTGGTCACCGTGGTGAAGATTATGACGGCCGTTCGAACAAAAACAAACCAACCTAAATCTACTGTTCCCTGCTACGTGTGCAACTACATCAACCACGACGCTACTTTTTGTCCTATGCGGTACAAGAAACGAAAGGAAGATGGAACTTCAGCTACGGGCAACAATACCTACCGCAAATACCAGCAAACAAATGATAATTTTAACTGCTTTGCATGGCTCTTTGAGCCTGGTGTAGAATATAATTGTGAGCAGTCATATGAATTGCAATAATGGTGAGTAATTTCTTGAACAAGCAGTTTTGAGAAGTATCTTAATAATCCCGTAATTAACAATCTGCACGTACAATATAGTACATGATTTATCATTCGATTTTACCGATCACGATGCGTCACATCATAATGAGAACATAAGCAGGAATTTGTGTCCCAATTTCCGGTACCTATAACTTTTCTGAGACATTGATGCGTAATTATTGTTAAATAAACAATAATTTGTTTGATAGTTGGTCAATTGACAAAAACTTAACGAGATAAGAAACAAATCGTCAACGTCGTAAAAAAAAAAAAAATTCAGCAACTTTATCGATAAACACCCAAACACGTGAATAAGTACAATCGGAGAAATTATATCAATTTGATTGATTACTTATCTCTTGGTTATTTCCAACTGAATCTAAACCCATGTAGCTAGTAATAAAAAAAAACGCTGAAATCGCAATGCGTATGTGCGATTATAATATCAGACCCAATAGGTGCCCTTTGCCTTTGAATAGTTACCAAATTGATAAATGGCATGGATTAGTGGCCAAATTGATAAATGATCTGGTTTTTTTTGTAGGAACATATAGCTTCTGGTTTAAAGTTCTCAAAGACTGAACTAATTAAAACAAAAAAAAAGATACCAAAAAAAAACACAAGCCAATACCAATTAAATATCTTTTGGCTTAATAAAAAAAAAGAAAGCCCTTTAACACTGCCCTAAGACTTGACGCTAAAATACTTGCTCACACATATGACGCGTTGACGGCGTCAGAGTTCAGTGCCCGTCGACATCAATAAATTACTATCTAAAGTAGGATTTTTATTTAAATTCTGCGTTATCATGAAAATGACAACAAAGTAGTCTAAATTTAAAGTCTTCTGAAGAAGTATTTAAGACTAAATGTCCAAAAAATTAAGCAAAATAAAAAATGTATGCACCGGGTACCTACCTATAAAAATTACAAACGCTGAAATCTGTTGTCACATGTCACTCGTATCAGTTTGAAACTTTAGCAGTTGTAAGTGGTAGTCGTAAAACACTTTTGTCATTAAGTAAGTTCTGGTCGAAAATTACAAGACTTACTGATTACAATATAATATAGTGATTTAACTTCCTTAGAAGGGCGGTATCAATAGCTTAACTGCAAAAAACAACTTTAATAAATTATGAAAGCGATTTTTAAATTTCAAAAATATAAAAAAATACCATTTCAGTTAAAGTACCTAAAGTTGGGTGATATTTTTCTTTTTCAAAGCCTCGTTTGGAGTGCTACATATCACATAGCATCTCAAAATTGTACGTAAAACATGATAGAAAAATGTCTCATTATTGTTGGCAATCTTGATCAACGGCACTTATTCGTTGACATCCTTTACCTAGAAACGTTGACAACAGGCAAAAATAAAAAACTAACAGCCTTTATTGAGGACACTTTGATTTTTAAAATGAGGTGTGCCTATAACTTGGCACAGGTCGACATCAAAGTATATTTAATTTGATTAACTAATTGACTTTGAATATAATAAAAAGCGTCTGCCAATTTCTTGGATTTCCATGTTTTCAGAACATGATAATAGACAAATAGTAATAATAATTTAACACGATAACAATGTGATTAAGTTACGGCGTCAGAATTTCACTGCTAATGAGCGTTGAAGTGTTGTCATTTTCGTTGCACAAATGTAAATGAGAATTGCAATTAATTAATTGTGAAAATTATTGTGATGAGTTTGAGACATGCTGTCTATTGGTGAATAATTTTACACGACCTCTAGGTCAGGATAAGCTCATGACCTTTTTCAATTTATTATTTACGCTGGTATTACTGTGCAATAGTGTTGATTCTTAGTGTTAATTTTTGTGACATAGTGTAGTTAAATCTACAAAAAAATTCGCCGTTCACTCTGTAGTTTAAAAAAAAAAACTTGTACAACATTCATATTGAAGTTATTAGTTCCCAGTTAAAATAGGAATTTTCTTGTTCTCCCATAGTAAACTTATCACTGATTGGCAACCGTGATGTCACAATTTGAAACAAATTTGGGTGGCAGCCTTTAAGGGCCTTGTAGAAATATTAAAACTTTAGTCCTGTAATTCGACTTTAGTGTTACTTTGATGACATAGATAGTTGATATTCACAGAAAACTGCATCAGTTGATACAAAAAAATTGACACAACGACTTTTGTTATAACTTCCCTAAAAAAAAAAGAAGTGAAGTTCTATATTCTAGAATCTATCGCTTGACGGCGAGCTTGCAATCGTGACTAAATATCGTTTTAAAGGAAATATACCAACAATTCAGCAAAAAAAAGTAAAAAAAAAAAAAAAAACAAGAACTGGCGACCAACGTTGTGCCCCTGAAATCAATATTATCTTAAAATTACAGAAATATAGAAGTCAGAAATATCACATACCATATATCATCAAAGAATATTATGCAGTGAAATCGATCGAAGTAAGTCAACAAAATTGCTGCTTATCTTACCTCACTCTTTGATCTGGTCAGTTAGTAATCTAGTGCATAGTAAAATACCTGAGTTAAAAAAAAAAAAAAAACTTAAAAAAAAATGAAAGTCCTTTATTGGTTTCAAAACATCCCAAAAGTAAAGAAAAAAAAATCTTAGGTACTTACACTCTAAATATCAGAGAGTCGTTCAGATGTTCAGCAAATACAACGTACATGTTCCATACGAAAAAAAACATTTTCTTGACTTTCTGGGAATATTGAGCGCAAAGTGAGCGCGAGAAAATTTGAAGAATCGCGGGTTGGCAAAAAAATATTCCAAATGCAATTCGAATAAATCAAAATTTGTGTTTAATCTATGGCCTGTTTGTAGAACATTTGGAAGAAAAATATTTTGGTTGTTTATTTCATATGTTTGCAATGGTAATGAAATAAAATTGAAATTGAATTTTGTGTCTACAAGAAATGTGTTAAAAGTGCAGCCGCTACAACATAGCTAAGACAGGTGGCAGGAATTATGAAAATAGAACGATAAAATAATTTGGTCAACTCAAAACAAATTTCTGAGCAATGACAAAAGCGTGAAAAGTGGTTATTGTTCGATGTAAATTGCCGGTTTAAAATTGAGGTCATATTTGAATTTGGTTTACATTGCTATGTCAAAAAAAATCTAGATAGTCTATAAAAAAAGCATTGACTTATGTCTTATTACAATAAACATGTATAAGGAGAATAAATGGTCACGCTGAGGGCGAAATGCGGATTTAAAAAATAATGATAAAAAAAAATAGAAACATAAAAGTAAATATAAAAAAAAAACAACAAAAAAATAGTAAAAACAAAAAGTTACGTAAGCGGTCTAGAATCAACATAGATTCAACATTGTACTAGATATTAAAAAAAAATATAGTTAATAAAAAAAATTTTGGAAATTATAGTCAACTAGTCATGATGACGTGACGGCGGTGTGTCACATTGACAATAGTTTGATTCGTTTTGTCACTATAACCATTTGCCAAATGTTATTGATAATGACAGCATATTGTTGAGAGATAGTAGCTTTCCAAAAAAAAAAAATTAAATAGAATAAAAACTAAAAAGGGGAGTACAAAAATATGATTGAAGGGCTATGCCGGACCAATCAGTCTTAAGCACGCTAAAGGGACAAAGTATTAGTGTCCGGTCTAGCCAATAAAGATGAGTATATGTTGATTGAAAGATGTCGGGTCGGACCAATCATTTCGCTAAAGGGACAAAAACAATAATGTCCGGTCTAGCCAAAGAAAAGGTACGTTTTGATTGAAGGACACCGGACATAACTCCGCTAAAGGGGCAAAAAGAACAATGCCCGGACTAGCAGGTAAAGAAGAAGTGACTCCTCCAGTGTCATGCAGAAGGATCTAAGAGGCTAGTCCTGACGTTCGGGCCAGGCTAACCTGATTTATCATTTGTGGTATCAAGCCAAGATAATTTATCAGTCAGGATGATCGGACAGTTAAAGTCATTCTTTCGATTCTGATATGCTTTGTTGTAAAGCTGCACGCACGAGGACGTGCGTATGTCAGTATGGCCGTGACGGCGGCGTCATCATGTAGAATCTAAAATGTGAAAAATACCCAATAGTAATCAATGTACAAAAACAACAGCTGCACCGGACCTGACCGATCAGGCGATCACGCCAGTATGACGTCACGCCATCTGCACCCGCCCGGACCCTCTAAGTCCTATAAGTAACCTGACTGATGGTCGGTGGGGGTATTCTTGTCGTCGAAATGGTCAGTTGCAGACGTTGTCTCATACGCTTTGTTATTTTAAGATTGATGTTTTAATATCGCGAATTGGTGAAGAATAAACCACTGCTCAAATACGAAGTTGGTAATTGTCTCATTCATTGGACCCTAAACCCTACTCTTATTATAATAACAGAGGAGACGCCAATATATATGAAGGGTCCATGTATAGTTAATTCAAATAACAGAAGGAAAAAAAACCAGCTTACTTTAAACAAAATAAGGTGTGAATTTGCCCTGATTTTTTAAAGCACTGGACATGTTTTTTCCGTGGACCCTTCATATGGTCACAGATCGACGACGAACGCTGTCAGAACTTCACAGCTGTCAAAAAACATTATTTTACTCTGTCAGGTGCCTTCCATGATGAATGCGAAACATTTGAAAATTGTAAGCGCGAAGAGTTGACCACCCATAGAAAAATTAATTTGGTATTGGCCGCGCTATCCACCGCCCATAACATGGATCTAGATTATAAAGAACGCATCTTATCTGACAATCTTGAATGAAATAGGCTCCTTGGTGCTAGCTGCGATTCGTAACTTCATGGTGTCACGTTATTTGAGCGCTATAAAGTTCTTTGATTTGTCCTTTCTTAATTAAGTCCTATGAATAATCAATTTATATTTTCTCCGGTAAAGAAGACCTACGACTAAATGATATTATCACACTAACGTTTAATATAGTATAATTTACAATATATCATAACATGATATTGATGTGATTAGACTTCTCCTAGAAAGGAATTTGGGCTAAGTTTAGTAAGTAGGTACTAAGTAGGTAAAAATAATATTAGAGAATTAAATGTGTATTTTTTTCGCTGCTGTATAATTTTCATATGTGTAACTATAACCACAAATATTTTAATTTTTGTGTATGATTTCAATTTAGATCTGATTTAGAAGAATCGTTGTTTTAGACTGACTGTAATTATAATTAGTCAATAAAAAAAAGATGACATGCTGCCTATTATGGGACATTTCATAGAATTTATAATACACATGAAAAAACAGCAGAAAATATTAAATATCACTCACAGTTCATAATAGTTCAGAATGGTTCATAATAGTTTAAAAATCCCGACTCAAACAAAAGATAAATACAAACTGTAGAAAGCTTTAGTAACTACATATACCTGTAGCAGTTTTTATAAACATGAATTCTGAACGAAACTATTCTCATTATACTGGCAAAAAGCTGTACTGAAATTGTCTAGAGCTCAGAGCGAACAGCGTACTGTTCGAAGCTCGCTCTCGGTGTCATATGTATTTTTATGCATAGTTTACTACTGCTTTGTGACACTTTTAATTAGGATAAAAATGGAACCATTATAAGTCTGCAAGTACACTTAGCCTGTATTTATAATGGTTCTTGTATTTTTATCGTTTTTCGCCGTTCACTGTCACGTTCTAACTAGTAATTAAAAACGAATGTGACACGTGGAACAATAAATAATAAACGCCGAAACACGATAAGCTATTGTACAGTCAAAGGCAAAATACGGTGTATAAGAAAGTGCTCAAAAATATGTCCCAGTGCGTTTTAATTGTGTGTAATAAGAATGTCGTAACATATTATTAGAGGATTTTTTCGAAACATTTTTGCACTTGACTGTATGTTACACTAAAACACGGCTATTATCCCTGTCACTGGATAGTTCGAATTCAAAAAAACCTGTTTTCCTGTAACCTGTTTTCACAGTACATATACGAATAGACTAAAATCGAAAGTAGTGCAAAATGATGTTGATATTTCCTGTGACACTTTTCTGAAACCATTTAAAGTTGTTGCACTCACTTACAAAAAGCTTAAATGATACATACGAGTGCACAGTGGACATAGTGGACACACTACTGCGATCGCCAACCCGCTTGCCCAGCGTGGAGATTAAGGGCATAATTACCTCCTAATGTGTCCGTAATAGGTAATGGGAGATGCCTTTGTCCAGCAGTGGAATAATATAAGCTGATGATGTGTGATATACATATCTACTATATTTTTATCCACTAAGTGGTAATGATTGCTTATAACTGTAAGAACTACTTAACGCTTTCTGTTTAAAATATTTGTAATAGTTTAGATACTTACTGAATTTTAATAATAATTACTAGTATTTTTATTAGTCAATACTGTTCGTCCACATTTTGAGCATATCTAAAAATTTGTATAGCCTCGTGACCATACCGTACTATTTTCTTTAACTCTTATTTTGAACATTACTGTGTTAGGAATAGTGGTGAATGTCGTTTCTTTGTAAAATCAATCAAACAAAGGAGATGTGACTTTATTTAGTTTACGCAAAGGTTGAAATTTCATTTTTGTGCAGTGTACATTGTAATGTACATTGGGCCTTACGAGGATTTGTACTTCTGAACTTTATCGAGATCCTTGACAGTCGGGAATGTCATAATCTTGTTTGATCTTTCTTAATCCCGATTCACTAAAACGGGTAACCACGGTAACATTTTTATTTTATTTTTTGCTGATACTGTATTCTCTTTAGTGCAGTTTTAATGACCCGCATCTATGCACAAAGAGCTTTGCATGGGGACAAAGAACTATGTATCTGCTTGCTTATGTATAAAGCTTTATATGGATGTACCTAAGAACAATGAACCAGTAGCTACTTTAAATCCTAAATAGATACTATACTTACTTTGTTCATTTGAGCAATAAAAAATAAAAAGTGACGTAGTTTTAATACAAATTATGTAAAAATATGAAAAGTAATTTGTATAATATTTAGATTTAAACTTTCACGATAGTTACTTTATTTTAACGACAAACGGTACTTAATATGGTATTATGTTCACTGCAAGAAGACTTACATAGATATTTGTGTCACGTAAGTTTTGAAATATTTGAGACTAAATTTAGTATAGGTATAATTCAAATGGTTTTCCCACATTGTTTCTATTATATAACGTTTGAAAGGATATAACAAGGACAATATTGTAAAGCCAATGTGGGAGCACTATAAAGCAAAATCTTTCCCTGTGTAATAAATAATATTTATTTATATTGTACGAAAAAATAAAAATCTCGATTTACAGGATTACCAAGTATCTCTTATTTAGGCACCAAGCCAAATAATGTTGAATTAAACGGAAATAAAAAATAGTTTTTTTTTCGCAGAAAAGTTCAAAACTGTTCAGCCGTGGCAGTAAAAGCAGCGACGCGAGCATCGAGAGCATCGACATCATGCACCACCCCATCTACCGCATCTTCTACGTATCGCACGACAGCTCCGACCTCAAGATCTTCTCTTACATCGCGCGAGACGGCGCTACCAACCTCTTCAAGTGCAATGTCTTCAAAAGTAACAGAAAGGTTAGTTGAATTATCAAAAATTGCTTAGGTGGCGAGAGTATTTGAACATATTTTCAGTGTAGTGAACAACAGAAGATACCAGCATCACATTACAAAGCATAGCAATCATAGCATAGCATAGCAGTTTGCAATCGTTCTTTTCTGATTTATGTATGTGCCCTGGTGAGGCGAATTACGATGTACAATTTTGGCCTCTGAAAGGGCTGATACTATTATTTTTTACAAAATATTTTAGGACGCCTTGAAATAATATAGGCAGGGCAATGGCTTAATGCATTTTAAAGTAGGGGCCACGTACCAACAGCCCTTTCGCGTGCGCTGTTTATGAAGATCGCAGAACCTCGTAAAACGCGGGCCGGCGATAAACCGCAGCTGTCGTATCACAAACAATATGTGAGAATCACCGCTTTTTCAACAAACCCCAGCACACTTACGAACTGAATGGACGCAGTAAAAGGGTAAAGTAACCCATGGCTCGAAGACATTACTCAGACGTGTTTCGCTGCGAAAACAATGTCGATGAGAATGGACGCGGGTGGATCACAGGCTTGTATCGGGTTCAGCCGTCACGTCCGGCTGTTTTGGTTCTTAGAAGCTAAGAAAGCTTCTGGCACAGAGAACCCTTTTAAGACTAGTATTTGCTTCCGTGTATATAACCGAGGCGCTTTATGATGCCTTTTGCAATAATACGTAATACATTGTGAAATACAACAATACTTAATACCTACTAAAGAAAGAAAGCACCTGTTTACAGCGTAATCGATGAAATTTTACTAATAAAAAACTTTTGCTCTTTGGTTTGGTTCATTGAAATGCGTAAATATTTCTGTGAATTTTCGAAATAGGTACTTAGGTTTTGACTTTACTCCGCTACTTAATGACCATATAAGTACCAACATAAACTAAAAATAGTAATAATGCTTACAATAGAAAAATTCCGATATGTAAAGTTTGTACGAGTACGTTGGTGCGAGTCAGTTGGGCTCGCACTTGACCGTTTTTCTCTTAATGTGCCAGGACGGCTATTCACTGGCCCTTTTTGCTGAGTTTGCATTCCGGATGTTCCATCGAATGCACATGACGTTCCGATATCATTTCACAGTCGTTCCTCCGGAAATACTGGCTGCGCTCACAATCACTTCTGGGTCCGATAAGCGATAAGTTATTATAGGAAAATTTAAACGTCTTAATATGTTGTCCACGGTTAAATTGAGCCTATTTCATCTAGATTACGTGCAACAAAACTGACTAAACATTAATTAATTACATAATAATTGTATTATGTGAACAATTTAAGAAACGTACTTGTTATATGAAGTAGTGCACACAAGCCGCGTGGTAGTAAGAATTCGATTGTCACCACCTCAACTTTTCGCGTGAGTGTTGTAAGAATAGACTAAGGGATTGTGGCATTAATTTATCGAGGTCAAAGTCAAACGATTATTTGTTCAAATAAGTAGTCATATCAATAAGCACTTTTGAATCATCAGCCGTAGAAGATTGATGATGGGCAGCATCGCCATGGCGGTTTTAGGCACTGCCTCCATACGCATAATTATTAAGTAGGGGGAATACGCAATAAAACGGACGCGTTATGAAATTTTTTTTGGTCATATGGCAACACTGATGATCATAGACAATGCACCATATATATGATCAAATAGTGTCCAATTCATAACGCGTCAGTTTCATTGCGTATTCCACCTAATATGCCCTAAGATGATGTATGTGGTATGCTAACTTGCATTGGCTAAACTAGTTTCTACCTCCACCTCTCGTAACTATTTTTTTCTTATGTTTCCTTTAAAGCAGATGTGATCCATTAAGTACTTAAGAAAAAAAAATCCTCAAGAAACTTCTATTTTTTTTATAAAAATGCGTTTAAAGTTAATATCTGTTCATTAAGTAGTTACAACGATACAATGGGAGGTAATCTATGGCAGGTCCACCCCAGAAGTGTAATTATTTCTCTCACGGTATTGATTGGGCCTCCCTCATTCCTTGTCCGCCATTTGGGTGTCCGGTGATACTCAGCCTGATACATAGACGGGTATTACTTAGTTTACGAAGACTAATTAGGCTAAGAGGAAATAAGTTATATTACTCTGACAAAACTCTCCGTTTCTGTTAAACTACTCTCGATTGTTTTTACGATTCATGGGTCACGCATTACAAAAGGATTCACTGTGTCAAGGGCGTTAGGTAAAATAGGACGGAAAAGTTTCAGACCAGGAATTATGCTCTTAAAAATTACATTTGTAACGGTTTTAGTAGGATAAACAACCTAGTTATATTGTAAGGTCGTTTAAGTTTCTCGTAAACACAAAAGCTAAATTATTTTATTTCTAATTTATATTTCTATTATTATTTTGTTTCATTTTTGTGTAAAAACTGAAGATAACCAGGGTTATTAAAATAATTTTCCCCTCACTAGCTCGTAAAGCGCTCGTTTATTCTTTAATACGAACGGGTAAAAACGCATATTATTCACTTGTGTGGCAAAGTAATGACCTTGGAGCGTAGCGCGAAGTAGCATTCGTTTAACAGATAACAAAACGTAAAATGCTCATGGAAGTCGTTCCACGTTAATGATAATTAAATAATTTGTTTGAGAATTTAGTGTAAAATACAAACCTTTATACTATATGATAATTTTAACACATAAATCCTAAAATTCCATAAGTAACCATTGTTTTAGTGAATCATGATAAGATGACTAGACGCAATCACAAAACGCAGAAAATGTCAACATTGTCAATGAATATTAATATTAATAGGTTATAATCTTTATTCACCGACTCGAACACGCATAAAAATAGTAAACTAAATAACTTTCCGAGTGTTCTGTTATAATTTTGTAAAAATAATGAATGAGAATAATTTAATAATGCATTGGCGTTGGTGTGCAACTGCAGGAATGTGTTAAAATCGTGCTGCGTTTACTTTTTCGTGCTAAGTTTACTGCGACAAAATCTTGCATTAAATACATGATGAATTTCGAAAATTATTATCACTAACCTGATGATGATTGTAATGTGAACAAATAATAACCTTTTTTGAGTTTCCTCGCTATAGTGAGGGAAAAAGTTTTGTGTTACACACGGGTGCAAATGTATTTTACTTCTCGTATGTTAAAACACGAGCAAGCGAAAGGATTCTATAGTTGAACCACGAGCGAAGCGAGTGGTTCTAAAATAGAATCCTGAGCGCAGCGAGTGTTTTCATACTCGCGTGATTTCATACTCGCGGGTAAAATACAACTTTGCACCCTTGTATAACAAATAACTATTAGTCTTGCTAAGTGTCAAAAATGTACAATTTATATACATAAATTAAATCCAACTAATCTAACTAACCTAATCTATGTCTAAGACTGGCCTGGATGCTGGCGGCATTTCCTCGCTTTATCGCAATACTGATGCGTTGTGCGAGAAAGTTGCCAGCTCTTCGGTCTTTAGCTACGTCAAGCTAAGTGTATTTCTTTAATTTATGGTGTAACTATGTCAAATCAAAATCAACAATATAACTAGTAACTCGTAGAGCCCGTCGATACATATACATTTCTGTATTGTAATATAGGTACAAGTGTAAATAAATTAGCATGATACTTAGTACCTTCCGTCGCCATATAGTTTTGCGGCAAGTATACCTTTCTGTACTCACAATTTAAACACATGATAATAAATTTACCAGATTTGTTAAACTTTTGTATTAGGTACGCATTCCCTTTTGGGGAAACAAAATTCGTAAATAAGAAACGAGATTGAATAATACGCACTCCGATTTTATAATTAAGTAGCTAAGAACTGGCAAGAAATTCGTGAAGAAAAGTTTATTGAATTTCCATGCCTTTACTCCCTGGTGAAGTGGTTAAATGGAGGCGAAAGCAAGGTAATTTATTTCTCAAGTATAAAAGTCTAGGAGTGAACTGTCAATATTGACCAAGCCACGGGAATGTTTGCCGCGTGTAATTGTTTCTTCATGAGGGTGTTCCTAAAGACGTAATAAAGCTTGAATCCAATACCATTAAAAATAATTCGAATTATTGTATTCAAAATAATCTTGAAGTCCTGGTTACTAGGTTAGTTCAAATTATTCGGAATCATCACCATTTCCCATTCGATACTAAATATTTTAATAACAAACCAGTTTTTTATACATCCATGGATAATAATCATAGATTCTTGTTGCAATTCAAACAACCGTCTACGATTATGATTACTTTGCAGTGTACACAAATCGCGAGAGACAAAGTGCCGTTCGCTAGTGTTTCGAGGCACAAATTTGGACCATTACACAATAAAGGCAGTGGAAATTAGAAATTCGCCCTCCCTTGAACGTAATTAACATAAACATCCTTTACATTACAACACATTTGCCAGAAGATTAACTAAGTGTGAACAAGAACAGTGTTCTGAGCTCTGGCATAATTATTATTTTAGCTGTTCAGTCTCGGTCGTTTAGATACCTAATTTTGTTAAAAGATAAAGATAAGATAAAAATTCATTTATTCAAGTAGGATCAGCTGGATTGCTTTTGCATCGTCAATATTTCTACACTTGATAGTAAACATACACAATTATAATTAAATTCATTTACAGTGTTAACACACAAAAATAAAATAGCACAATTACCCAATAAAAATTACGTTGCCATATTATTAATAAAATTTGTCACTCAAATCTAAGAAAACATGCAAAAAATTATTTTAATTAAATTTATTGTAATCATTTAATTTGGGCCAAGCAGTTTTATCACAGAGATAGTCTTCTGCTACAGTATGTTAGGTATGTTGTGTGTTAGGTATGTTAATAAGCTCAGCATTTTATAAGATATTTAAAGTATTAAACGAAGTACCTAGTTATTCGATACGCCTTTGGTACCTACTGAGGATAACTGTTTTTTTTCAAAATCATTATTGACATCTCAAATATAGGCTAATTTACAAATACTACATTCTATATAGATTAGACTAACAAAAATAATGCGTAGTATAAACTATACACATACAGGGAATAAGAATGGAGTTTCAAAACTAAGAAAGTAGTTCTAAGTAGGTAGTTACAATGTGCGCATAAAGAAAGGGAAAATTTTAGGAAACGTTTTTGTTACTGCGCTGTGTCTTTGTCTTGTCACACTTACTTGACCTAGATCAAATAGACAAAAAAATATTTTTTTACCTAGAAGACGGAAAAAGACCTTAAAAGTGCATTTGTTGCTATAGTTTTATTAATAAAATACTTTTTATGTAGTGATGCACCTTTATTATTTTATTTGTAATTATGTATTTTCAAATAAAATCCACCCATCTGAAACGTCTTTAAACCGCTTAGGGGACCTAAGTATTCTGAGTCCCAAAACCACACGGGCAATGGAAATGCAACTATTTTACCACCTTGTATATCTTGAATGAGTTAAGTGAGAGAGGTGATCCATGAAGCCAGGAGGCTTTCCATATTTATTATATATCTATGCATATCAGTATCAGCTATCACTGGAGCTGGAAGCTGGCATGAATCTAACTAAGCAAAAGTACCTACTATGAAAATAAAGCGTAATATTTTCGTTATTTATAAATACGAGGAAAATATTAAATTCATATCTTGGCGACGTCAGAACAATTTCCATTTATTTATGATCTAGTCTTGTCACATATGAAAGATCGTAAAGTTGAGATCAAAGAAGGCCAGATTCTATTATATCTCTCTAAAACATATGACATCTTTTCACTAATGTTTCTATTGTTCATAGTTTTTGCAGATATTTTGTTATTCTTGGTGATCTGAATAGATGTTTATCTTATAAAATGCCCAATGGATTCAATAAAAAGTACGTAGTGGTAGCTTGTCGCGTTTCTCGTAGCTAAATTACATCATACCTATTGTCAGGATTTAAATGCAAAAGGGATTCCTACGCTGGGCCTCACGTTGTGCTGGAAATAATATTATGTCAATTACTCTTCGTCTAGTTTTGTAAATTTTCATGAAGGTGTAGGTCACACGCTTAACGTAAATGACCAGTGTGCTTAGAAAAGTTGCCAATCGCTAACGCTTAATCGTCAATCGCAAACGAAAGGCAGCTCAGTGTCTTTGTCGCACTAATGTGAAATAATTACAGAGAGGTAAAACTACGATACGCTACTAAGCGTTAGCGATTGGCAACTTGGTTAAGCATCCTGTATTAGGCTTATGTTATGATGATACCGCGTCTAATCGTTTGAAGTCATTGCCGTCACGTTCTAACAAGTATGCAAGTGCAAAAGTGACGCGTACGATAAACGTGTAAAACGGGAACATCATAATCCAAAATTAAATGTGTTCACTCCAATACATCAGTGCAAGCGCGATATAATGCTTTACGTATCGACTAAAACTTATCGTAGGTATCCTTTATTACTTTCCAACTTATGGTACGGCTACAGGTCTTAAAGTTTGCACCTTTAAATCGATTAGCAGAGACAAAACTAAAATTATTTATTAAAACATTTTTCCATTGAAAATGAGACACATTTTGCGATTTAAAGTTCACAAGAAATTGAAAATAGTGCTAGCGGTGTTTTACTCCAGTATCGTTGATGGATCTTTCTCGTACGAGTATAGCATGGCAAGCCATCGTCGACGACCCGATTTGTTTATCTGTCTACGTCTTAGCCACTCGTATACTTACGTATGGATTTATGTAAACAATAGAATCGCTTTAAATATATTGTTCGTTTGTTAATAAGTTAAAACGTATAAGTAGGTACAGTTCAGCCTTTATTTGCTAAGCCTACAAAATACGTAAGGGTTGTTCGTTTGGTTGATTTTAAACCTGCTAAATATACCAAAACTTATCGCAGTCCACGATTTTATATTGCAAATTTTGAATTATATTCATTAAAACACAATTATTCCTAATTATATGTTACACTGCCGTTTATACAGGGAGTAAAATAAATAAGTACCCATAAGCAAATGTCTTAATTGGGGTTAGCATAGGGCGTAATACTAAACATTTAGATAAGTTTTACTAAGAATAACGATAATAGTAGCAAAAAAAATTTTTTTATACTGAAGTGGATTTTTTTTATCTAGTAGAGGTAGGTAACTTTTTACCCGGTAATATTGACATTGGTTATTTAAGGTTCCAATCACTTGTCAGAAGACCCGGTCCTTTGCAGGCCTAAGACTGCAAAGTAGTCATGAAATTCCATTACAAATTCAACAAATTATCAAGTTCAATTATCAAACTAGCGACATATTACTTCCGGATCCAATTTGACTATAGTAGCAATCTTTCGTAGAAAATTTTGCCTATGGGTCAAAATTCTTTTCGTTGTCTTATTTTGTTTCCCTAAAAAACGTGACACAGTTTTTGTATGAGACGATGTTTTGTTTTCAATATTTGATGTATGGATTAAAATCTAGCGTGAAAAGGAAATACAAGTGCATTGTATAGGTACTGAGCCGAGACAGCAACTAGAAGCGTGACAGAGTGGTATGAAACAAGACAACGAAAAGAATTTTGACCCCTATAGTAAATTAGTTATTACTACACTAAAAAATCATATGCTTGGATTAATTTACACACTATTATAATAAATGCAGTGCGAGTGTCTACGCAGAACTGCCGACGGCTAATTCCCGGCTAGTTAAATAATGGCAGTCTTCGGTTTACTGGTTTATTTATCGGTAAACTCTTAAATCAGAGTGCGAACACCCGCACGCTTGTCAATCGGTTGCCTGGGAAATACGAGAACGATAAATACAGTAAAGTCTCTAAATCTCATTCGCATCTCATTCGGTTTTAAGTTTGGGTTTTGATTTGGAAAGGCATACTTTTTGTAGTTTACTGATTCTTATGTAAATGTCATACCCACTGACTTGCCGGCAGTAAAGGTATTGATATACATACACTACTAATAACTATTGCTAATACCTACCTATAAGAAGCATAAACGTAAGGCTTGTAGTGATAGACAAACCTACTGCTTAGTTCTATAGGAGGACTATGTATAGTAGTGTTTATTTTAATTCACGTTGTTGTAATGACGACCGGAAAACAGCAGTACAACTTACCGCGGCCAAAATAAACGACTTTTCAATATTAGAATTAACAGTAATTGATTTTCGAGGATAAAAAGTATTCGGAACAAATAATATTATTATGATACTGTCATACCTACATAATAACTCGCGCGGTAGGTACTGGTCTTTGATATTTATGTACCTAACTTATAGTTTCACAATATTGATAATAAAATCATCTATAATTACTTATATGAATGTAATAAGACAGCAGTTCAGCATATAAGCTCATAAATATGGACAACAGGAAACACGATTATGTACTAAATGTCTTCATACTGACTTAGTACATGACTTTTAAGTTGTCTTTCCCAAGCGCACTTCAGTTTCCAATCTCAGATTCAACGTAAAGCCTTCAGCGAAAACAAAAGACTCCAGTTAAAAGGTTGTCTTACAAGGATGATGGAATTTATGATACGGTTTGTTGTCTGGCTTTTATCAAAATAGAAACCTGGAAACGAAAAAAAAAATAAATGAAATTAAGTCTAAGTAAATAAAAGAGTCTAGTACTTAAATATATGCTTGTATGCCAAAAACGCTATATAAACAGTATTGGTTATTGTTTTTCCAATAGGTTAAGCGCAATAGTTTTTCCAAAAACAAACTTGAGTTCATTGAAAATGAATTTTTGTGAGTTTTCAATGAGATATCTTAGTTAGCCGCCGCGTTGTTTATAGGCAATAATAAATCTTCGATTCCACTTCGAACTCGACTTTTATAATCAATTACGGGTCTCGATCGTCGTTCCTGAATGCCATAAATATTCCAGCTACACTTTTTAGAATCTTAAACTCGGTTTAAATATTCATTCTCTACACTGACAAGTAAGTAGCAGCACAGTTTGATTTAGCTTCTGCCCTACTGAGTAACATGCATTAGAGTTGTAACTTAGGGATATAGGAATCCAGGTGTATTGGGGAACGAAGTGCTCTACATAATATCTTGCAAGAGCCACTAAACGAACTTGAGAACTATTGCTTGCTCCTCTGCCATAATAAAACATAACATTGTACCTTTGCCTACATAACTAGTTACACAAAAATTATAACTGTTTTACCATACGTTTTACAATAGGTACGTTTTTTACTGTTCAGTTTTTACTATTTTGTGACATGTCAATTAATTCCAGTCATTCTGTTTTTTACAGTTTATACATAATTCGTATAAATTATATCTAATCTATCCGTATACATTTCGATAAATAGGGAAAACATATATATAATTATTAATTATACATGTTTTCCCTATTTATCGAACTCTGTTTTACCTGTACATTTACATTAGGGTGGTTCAAAAACTTTTTTTGTAGATTTTTCTTTTTCCACCAGGTTTTATCTATTCGTTTAGACTTTAAACCTTAAATAGTAATCTCTATTAATATACTACTAAGATGCACGAATCGTCTGTCAACTGCGAGTACATAGATATGTTAGCGACGGTCCGACCGACACACCTCGATCAATGTCGATACAGTCCGAATGAGGGTTAGTTTCACGTACTAACCTTATCAGACTAGTTGAAGGATTCACGCGTAAACGAAAGTTAGATCACGTGAAAAGAGATCCACTAACTTCAGTGGATAAAATAAACACAAGAAGTTGAGGTTGATTGCATTGAGATTTCGTTAGGAAACAACTAACCAACAAAGGTAATGATAATATTACGAGTACTCTGAATGGGAGCAACTAGGTATAAACATAATTAATTTCAGATGCCAATTCTCGAAGTTACAGCTCTTATGTTTGTTTGGCTGAGTGAAACGCAGAATGTCTACGCAAATCTGCCAATAGTTTGTAATTTAAACACACGCAAATTAAATGTGATGTTGAAAATCGTAATAGGTTTTCGTTGGCTTTGAATCGGTTATTAATTTTGATGAAATCTATTTTCTTGAAATAATCAGCAGCAATCAATTTAAGGTGAACGCGAAAACTCGTTATAAAATGTATAATGGTTTGTTAGGTAAGCCTATCTGTAATACTACCCTACCTTCACAAAACTGAAATTTCCTATACTTGTTGCTAAATCTACAGCGGTGACCAAATCTCATTATAATAATCTCTGAGAGTTCTGCAAAGTTGAAGAGCGTAAAAGCTTTCATCTTTTGACTTGAGAATTGTTAACTTCAATCAAAATCTCTAATCTGAACCCATTATTTGGGAAGAGTTGTTTAAGTGTGATTAGGACGGAAGTATTAAGACCCGATCAATCACTTGTTAACTTCGTTAACTTAATCAGTTTATCATAACAATGGTAGAAGTGTACCGTCGCCGCATAACGCCGACATGTTTATTTGTGGTGTGACTACAGGCGCGGGCGCAACCACGTTGCCGCCACTTCAGTATGTCCGCGAGGAGCCGACCGAAAACGCGCGTCGCTTTCCGCGCACAAGCTCACGACCATATTGCTCGAACACCTTTTGCACAAACAGTGCGCAAAGGGTACTAGCCTCTCTACAGTGACATGGCTCGTAATCCTGACCATGGTAAACAAAAACGAAATGAACACCTGCTAAAAAATTTACCTACAGAAGTGCTACTAAAAGCAAGAAGTACACTGTTTTCACTGAGCGGCGCCTTAAAATCTAAACAAGATCAACACGCATCGACGTTGAAACAGGAGTCAAAAAGCAAAAAGAACCAACATTTGAAGATTAGTCGCTCAGAACCGGAATTCAGAGAACTCCACTCAAACAGAAGAAGAAGCCGCACCGATGGTGCAGGCGCTTCTAAAGATTATACGAGGCCGAGACCGAAATCAGTAGGACCAACGAAATTATACGACAATGAAGAAGACTTCCAAGGTACAACAGAACATAAAGAAGTTTCCTCACGTATGAGACAGTTCGATTCTTCGGAGGATATTTGTGTTCAGTCGCGACTTGTGATACCAGTTGTTGATAGATTCGGTAGTCAAGAAATGCATGACACTAATGAAAGGCCGCGAAAGAAACTCTCATTTCGTGAACCGGAAATTGTTCCTAGTGGTAGTCTTACTTTAGGTAGATCTAGCAAACTTATGGGTGTCAATAGTCTATCACGTAAACCAAACAGACTTTCTTTGCGAGCTGAAGTGCATTCATCAAGTTTAAATGGTCTTGATTCCGACCTGGAGGTATGTATTTGTAACAAAAATTGCGTTAGTTTAATTGCTTGCTATGATTTTCAGTAATGATGATACATTGAGCAATCGTCTTTACATTTTGTAACCCACTTCTGCAGTAATATAAAATCATCCGTCGAGAAAACGCACCGCACTAGTTTGTTCTAGATAATATACAGATGAAGTGCATTTAATTTGTCTTATGATTTTTATGGAACTGTCCATAATCCTAAACATTATTATCATGAGCTTCAATATCCATTTCAATTTCGTTTCAGTGAAAATTGGATGGAAAAAGACTATGTACTCTGCAATCTACAGGTATACATCCGTATCCATACCATTCTTAACTTGTTTATCTGAATTCTAGGTTCAATAAGAAATGGCAAAAAACGCATATTAATATGACTAACTTTATATTGAAAATAAGTACATATAACGTAGTTGTTGATAAGAATTTGACAAAAAGAAAGATGGGCAGAAATGTATGGACCTAAAACTAATAACAACATGTGTTATCTCGTTGCAAGAATCTTTTCATATTCTCCTGCTTTTGTTACGACGAACAGCGTCCATTGTTTTTAGAAAAAAGTTACGGCTACCTATAGATACCTGTCTATAATAATAATATAATTACTAATTTGAATAAATTATTGGGTAGTGCACAGTAACTTTTGAGAAGTTTATATCATTATATACACACAGCACAGGCAAGGGCTATTTTATGCAATTTTAACATTTTACCAAAAATAAAATACCTATACTTTTCGTCATTACATAACAAAAAATTTAAAAAATATTGCAGTTGCTCAAACTATTTAATTAGATTAGTCTGAGAACATTTGATGGCTGCCGTTAAAACCAATATGTAATAAATAGTACTAAAATCAGTGATTTACCAGAATTCACAAAACAATAACTAATCATTTTTATTACTAATATCTGTGGCCATTTACATTCTCAAAAGTACTTTCAGGTATTTACGAACGTCGGCTTCAAACTTCAAGACTGTAAAGTCTCTTACTTACATGTCTTCGTACTAGGAACACATCCAGCGGGATCGCGAAACTTGATGTTGCCAATATAACTGTATGCGATAGTTGACCCGTTGCACATAAAATGCAATAGGGTCTATTCGTGTGAGGTATCACTAGCGAGGATACGAGTACGTGAATGGAAGTCGTCAAAGAGCCAACGACTCCCGACACTTCGTCATGTCGGTGTCACGCCAGAACGTTGCCTCACGTTTATTTTGAATCGCCCCGTCCGAGTCCAAGGATTTACGCTTTGCGGAAACGACTGATTATTATAAATGTCTCTAGTAACTTTTCGCGTATTTATTCCACTCGATATGACGTCAAAACCGATACTTCCATCGTCGGCAACTCGGCATCATTTATTATCTAGAAATCTTTAGCTATGTGTTGTTAGAGATATTTTGGAACTGAACGACCAAGTCGTGCCGAAACCGCGTGTCGGCATCATTAATTCTGTCGGTGCGTTTTGTTTACGACGAACGCAAAAAATCATCACAAGTGCTAATGTAGTGAGATTGAAATGGGATTACCAAGCCGACCATTGAAGATGGACGTATAATACACACCGGGCTCTGATGTCTGCCTGTCAATAAATAACGTTCTGTTTTTATCCACTCCAATAATGTTAAGAAATCTAAAATTGTAATTTCACTATTTCATAACTTTCATAAGTACGTACGTACGTACATCAACATTTGAACCACATTTGATGGTCATCAATATCTTAGCCGAAAGATGTTTTGAAGGTTGGGAACTTCCAAGTTTGCGTCATCCTGCTCATCACAAAGAGGGTTTTTGATATTGTTTCTGCCACTAGGCAGCGCTACGTAGGCGTGAGGTCCAAACAGCTAACTCACTTTTAGGTAATTCAAGTAACAGCATTTTTTTAATAAAATAAATACATATATATTTTAGGACATCTGACACAAATCGACCTAGCCCACGGTAAGCTCAATTAAGGTTTGTTAGGTAGAATAGGCCTGAAGTATAGGTAAATGTAGATAAATATAGGTACATAAAAGAAGTTAACAAAATTGCGTAATAATACACTAAAACCGTGTGGTGACGGCACATTTGTCACCACCCCAACTCTTTCCAGTGTCGTAAAAGCTGACTGAATAATTGACCATTCTTTGATAGAAAATTCATGATGGGCAGCAACGTCATCATAGAGGATACATTAAACTGCGATCGCCAAACCGCTTGCCCGGCGTGGCAATTATGGACACTTACCTCCTTAGCCTCTCTATACGCGTGGTTAATAGGAGAGGTGCAGCAGTGGACTGAGATAGGCTGATGGTATATAATGCACACTAAAACGCGTATTGCGTAATATTACACTAATACAGCTTAACTTATGCGCCAAATGTGTAATTAATCTGTCAGCCATGTTCTCATTTAAACAGCAAGTGCCTACAAAACATTTCTCATATTTACTCCAGTTCTGCACTGGCCAATGGCGGATGAGTATAACACATTGTGACAACCCTAGTATTAAGAGAAAAACTGTCCTGTGCAGTCATATTTTTTGTTTGGCTGGTTAGACGTAATGTTATCCGAGGGTCATACAGCGTTCGCGAAAACGGGCGTCTTTCCTGTGGATATAATATAATAATAAATGAATAAATATCTTGGGACATGTTACACAAATCGACCTAGTCCCACGGTAAGCTCAATTAAAGCTTGTGATGTGAGTACCAAGCGACGATATAAATAATAGATAACATTGCGAAAGAGCCATGGAGCGCAGCATGCTTGGAGTGAAACGGATTGACCGGATCCGTAACACTACCCTGCGTTCCAAAACTCGCATTGTCGACGTAGGAGTAAAAACCGCCAGGCTGAAATGGGACTGGGCTGGTCACGTTCGCCGAATGCATCCACAGAGGTGGGCAAAAGTAGCTACGGAGTGGATACCGCAGCGGAAACGGCGAATTGGTCGGCCCAAGAAGAGATGGCGGGATGACCTGGATGCATTTTCCAACAACTGGCCAGAAATAGCCCTAAATCGGGAAGTTTCGAAATGTAAGGGGGAGGCCTTTGCCCAGCAGTGGGACACAATAGAGGCTACTTGAAAAAAAAAAAAAAAAAACATTGCGAAAGTTAACGGTTCTCGCACATACTTATTAGGTTTTGGTCACATCATTCTTAAAAACCAGAAGCCACAACCTAACTTATACAAAAAAATCTGTATGACCCCCGAATACATTCATCAGTAATTATAGTTTTCTATAGCAAGTTTATTTTGGAGTAAAGCTTACCAACTGCCGCAAAATCTTGCATTAAAAGTACATGATGATTTTCGAACAACATTATTGATAATTATCACCCTGATGATGTTTGTAATGTGAACAAATGTGTAATAATAATGGTATTGATAAATTACCTTTTTTGAGTTTCCTCGCTCCAGCGAGGAGAATAATTTTGTGTTACACGTGGATACAAAGGTATTTTACTTCTCATACGTTAAACCGCTCGCTACGCTCAGTACCCTATTCTAGAACCTCAACTAAATAATCCTTTCGCTTGCTCGCGTTTAAATTTCATACTAGCTGATAAAATACTACTTTGCACCCTTGTATAACAAATAACTAATGCATGTTCGACGTTCGCCGTATTGTAGGAAAACTGGCATCCATTTGTTCGTTTAAAATACAGCACCTCTTTTCCGGATTTCTAGTGGAGGTCTATTTAACTGAGTGATGAGTTTCTTAGTGACACAGAAACTGTGTCAAGACCGTCCAAGTGGAGGTTTATCTTTGCCTATTTCATTGGGACAAAAGCAGTTACAAGTAGGCACTTTGCCGTGTTAAAGAGTTTGCAAATAAATCTAACGAATGACTTCAATCAATAGGCCTGCCCTATCTATCCGGCTTTGCTTTGTAATTTATTGAAAATAAAAAATATTAGTTGTTTATAACAAGTTCACAATTATTTTGTAAATTACAACTAATGCTTTCAATTGGGGAAACACTAAGTATCTACTTGCTACAAATCGTCGTCGAGAAATCGGCTAGGGAAGTAATAAATTTAAAATTGTTACTATGTTACACGAAACAAAAGCGTTTGAAATAGTACACTACGATACAAGTGCGAAAAAAATGAAGTTCTAAACGAGTGGCGATAAATTAGAACAACACCAAAGGGAGCGTTTTAAATCGACACGAGTAAAGAATTTCCTTTTCGCACGCGTGTATCGTACGACGTTTTTCAGTACAGATGGCCCTCTGAAGTTTTGATCTAGCAAGAAATGAACCACTTCTCGCACTAGTGCGTAAAAAAGCACTATCTGTAGATACTAAAAAATAAATACCATTCTTTAAATCAAGAAAACGTTAGCATCACTTTGTTCAAATCAATTGGAATATATAAGAGAGAAAAAAACGTGTTGTTAATGATGGTTTCTTCTTGAAAAAGAAGTCTCTATTATGCTCATTTCGCATCAAAATGATCTTCAGAAGACCTTCGTTCTGTGAACTGATCCACGTTCGGGTTTCAAAAAGGTTCTCATATTAGCTATACTTTTCACAATACCATTTTATTATGGGAACACTCGTAAAAACGCACGTGCCTTTACGACGGGCACGGTAGCCAGCGGCGCACGTCTCCCGAGCTCTTCACCACATCAGCGGCATTTCTTTGACCCCACTATGACGGCTACGGAAATAGAATGATGTCGTGTGCGGTATATGCTGTGATTGACTCAGAGGTCATTATCTAGGCCGATGGAATATATTGATGATTTCGTTTACGAAGACTGCATATATGCTAAGATTTTGTAGGTATGTTTGTGTCTTGAGATAAAGAATGAGAGAGGCTTGAGAGCAAGGAAATAAATGCGCCGGTATTGAATATAAGTAGAAAATTTTAGGGATATAGGTATGTAACATTTATTTCACATCTATACACGTTTATTTCATATCTATATAATTAATCACAATGTTTACAATACAATTATGGACGTATGTAACGTAATGGAACCCATTTTATAATAATTTCCAAGAGTACAATAATATCAATAATCATCCAACTAAACTTAAGTGAGAAACACGTATTTAAAAACTTCGGGACCACAAGTAACGCAAGACTGTATCAAAATAAATACTACCTTTCAGTATATATTATAATGGTACTTCTAAAAATGTATTTACTACCCATAATTACAAAATAAAAACTACGTAGGTAAAAGCGTTATCGACAAACTCCCGTCATTTTGAAAACATAACCCTGTCCCTTACAGTAGAGACTTCCTTATCTTATGATATTAACCTATTTTATTTTATAAGATTATTTTTTAATAACACTATCACAAAGTATGTATTTAGGAGATCGCAACTCCTATTTACTTGTACACACCATGATTGTAAATTGTGAACCATAAACATCATAAGATAAGGAAGTCCCTACTGTACGTAACAGGGTTATGTTTTCAAAATGACGGACGTTTGTCCGATCCTTTGTTATCATGTTATCAATCATACGTGTAATAAATACAAATCCGATTCTGGTACTCACGTAACACATTATTATAAATTATTTTGAGGAGTAATTAGTAGAGATTTAATTTTACATTACTGTCATTAAATAAAGGTTCTTCGCTTTGTACTCCGCCTACATGCGTTCCTACATAATTAAAACTTAGGCGGGTTCCTGTTTACTGACAACTTCAGGAAGGCTAAACTTTCGTCGTGACATCTCATCCGTCCCCTAATAACGTCGATTCCTATTATAAAGTTCGATCCGTGGTTTCCGAATAATGCGTCACTTGAGCCAAGCCACAATACCTACTTAATAATATTGTCCCGTTTATACGTTTTGCTGAAGTATTTAAACATGTACCTACATATGTACATGTTTAAATATTTCAGTAGGTACCTATCACAAAAGGGCATTTGTCCGAGCGTTTCAACCGCCGTGACTTCGGTGGCAGCCTTATCACACGAATCCCGTGAGAGATGCTTTTGAATATATCGGTAGACATAGTTGACGACTACCAAAATATCCAAAAAATGTCTGAGATACCTACCTACGCAAATCGGGTAATAATGTTGCCACCGAAGTCAACCGAAATGACTCGAAGACATTGAATTAAAAAAAAAGGCTTTTAGCTCCATAGCCAAAGCTATATCGATCAATACATCTCTATAACTTTAAACTCTGGTTTCGTTAGGTAACCTACAATACCTAGCTAGGCGTGTTTAAATAATTCGTTCCATTTTCTCTTGCATTGGCAATAATTAAGTTGGCTTCCAAAAGTTAGTTAAAGACTCGGAAACCGACAGTTGCTCTGTCTGTCGCTTTGGTGCCTGGTTTAATAGCGCTGTTCACAAAATTGTACGAGTATTGAGTATAGGTACTTACGTCAAAAATGATAACATTTCCAGCAATAAGTACCTTTACCTTTCTACCTCTTATTATTTTTTCACCGACAAAATGTAATAACGTTACATACATAAATACTACTTCAATGTAGACTGCTCCTTATTATAGTTTTTAATGTTATTATGCTACTGTTTAGAGTAGGAATCCTAGATAAATTCAAATTCCTATGAAAAATATATATGGCTGGTAGGAGTGACACAGAGTTTTATAAAGAACATGTTACACTACTAATTACTCACAGAGCAGAAATCATAAACAGTTTGTACAATACATATGCAATTATATTATAATATTTATAATGCATCTCTAAGAATAGGTAATTCATATTTTAACCAGAATATAATAGTCTCAATTCGATCCTACAGTTAAAACTTATACGTATACTAGAGGTACAGTTGATGTAAAAAAACATGTAGTTATTAGGGACCTAACGTTACTTCACATTTAACCAATATAAAAAATCATGTTTGTGTTTATGAACTCGACAGTACAAATGTGTAAGCTCTTTCTAAAGTCAGTGTTTCGCGATAAGTGCCGTTTTGTAGAAATGCATGCTCGAAGAGGCAGCGTATCTCACTGATCTCTGGCCGCCAGCCAAGGACGTGGCCCGCGGCCAGCAATCCTAGACCAGATTCCGGGTCTCTTTACACTACTGGCTTCTGTCATTTTACAAAACTTCGATTGGTATATAAGCGCGCAGTGGGATGTGATGCATTCCGATAGTATCGCGAAATTAAAGTGACTATGAACGAAACTGAAATTTAATTTCGTATTACATTACGCTGTAAAATCTTCTACTGCATATGAACACGTCAGGTGAACATCTCAGTATCAGACCATGTAGGCCACACAGGCCGGGTAGCGGGAAACTTGAACTTTCTTTTTCTGAAGATTTATGTAATACGACTTATAACTAGCCTGTAAATACGTCGCACAATATTAACTCAGTACTCAAAATGGATCTATTTTTAGTTAAGGGTATATTCGTGATCTACAAAGTTCGTAAATCTTAAAGATATTATACCCTTAGCTAAAAAAATAATTTTCAGTTAATAATATTTAGATCTGTATACCTAGACGTGTTGAAATAGATACGTACCTACTCAAAACAAACTAACGTATTTTTACCATTCAAATGTATTCTACACTTGCATATAAAAATCGTTCGTTTAAAATAGTGGTTCGTATTTGTTTGTGCCACAATTCAGATTTTAAAGCGAGAAATACCAAAATTGTGTAACAGTGGAATGGATAACGGGTATTTAATTTCCTGGTGAAACAACAAAGGTTGCGTGTTTCGGATAAAAAATATATAAATGTTTTGTGCCGCTTGCCAATTCGAATCTGAATGTAAGTGCTCGTAACTGCATAGTGTAACAAACGGGATTTTATAAAGGGATAGGGTTTACGGAATACAGACACATTTAATACAACAACGAAATTATAATTCCCCTAAACCTACATTACATTGCTTACACCCCTAAACATTAAAATGTCATAATTCATACTGCATAGTCAGTCAACGTAACGTATTTGTTTTTCAGTTTATGAAAAAATTTACGCCTTAATTTATCAACGTGGTTGATAATCTATTAAATTATCTACTCACAAACATTTTTTAAAATTTAGTAACACAATCCCATTTTGATGTAAAAAAATGCGATTTTTTATCGGAGGCGGTATCGTACGATAACATCATCAGAAGGTCGGTCATTTTCAGATTAAAGGACTAATTCTAGTTAGCTTGTCGTTTTTTTTTCAGTGGATTTTCATTTCTGTTTCTAATTAACGCATTTTTTAGTCGTAGTGAGATGGACTATCTCTTTTTTTTTAATATAGTTATTAAAAAGCGGAAAGTTTATCTCGCGATAATACAGGGTGCTAAGCGGCGTACAGGTGATTTTTCTGTAAATAATGCCCGTACAACAGCGAGTGTTGATGGTCGTTTCGCTCGCCAAGCGACGAGAACACACGAGAGCAGGCACACAGTTTTACGACCGACATGAATCTCCTATCGACAACTCACTGCCTATTTTATTTACGCTCAGACTAATTAACGTCCGAGCTTAACTTATTACTTATACAACTCTTATTGTATCCATTATGTTTGTGAAGAGTAAGCTTCTTATTACGTTCTGAATCAGTGCGAATTAAAGGAGGTCTGTCTTTGAACGTATTATTATATTTGTATTTTAGGAAAACCGGGTTAAATTTGGAATTGATATTTTAATTCGAACAGTTTTATTTGTGATAGTTGTTGTTGTAAGAAATTGTACTGTAATGAATTGGTAGTTCATCTACAGGATGAAGAAATTAAAAACTATGAGAGATAATATCTCATATTAAAATAGGTAGCGACATATACTCGCGGTCAAAGAAAACGGGTCAGGTGTAATTTTTATAGAAATAAGAAAAACCTGCAAACGGGCTGATTTCAAGGAGAGTTTTCAAATATGTACAGGATATGTACAATCCTTTTTAACACAAGGGACCTACTATATGGTTTTTTGTCTAACCCTATGTGACTGAACAAAATTAGACATTAAAACACTCGTGTGCTATTATGAAAGTAGTAGATATTTGGTTTGTTTTCTAAAATAATATTCGCATATTAACGCTTCTCACCTTTTTCATCATGCACCTTTTTCAGGTTAAATAAATATTTATTACCTAGGTACTATTTGAGCAAGCCATGAATTAAAATGAAAACCGCCTAAAATATTGGAAAGCATCAATTATTTAGAACAAACAATCAACCCATACCAAATAAACGCGAGAATATAGGTCAACGCTATTAACTCTCCAAAATTACTGTTTATATATATTTTTTCCTTGTAGGTAGGTGGTTAACTTTATATTAAAATTGCAGTTTACAATATATATAAAAAACATCAATTCATGCCGGTTGTCTTTGATTTTGTTCTACGGACAAATAAATTATGGAAGCAATTTATTTATAAAAAAAAATTACTATATTAAGGCATATAAACTATTTTTTTTAATATCGTATTCTGGCCGTTCTTATTTTACATGGTTCCAACGCTGGCCCAATATTTGTTGGGAACTTTGCATACACCATTGAATTTATTCGCAGATGTATGCAGGTTTCCTTGCGATGTGTTGTTTCACCGTAACGTAGGTAATTGCGAATATCATATGATTTTATAAACTTAAACCGTAATTTCAAAATTATTATGATTGGTCCGTCAAAGTTTGGATTGACTATATTCTATTTGAATTTGTCAAAGATGTTGCCCCGACATAATTATGCGCGGTGTTAAGAAAAGTGCTATGGGCAGGACCCCATAGCGGCTTGATGGCACAATTAGGTATTAGGGGGCATTTTTGAGCTCGCATTAGGACATCTAACGCGAGCTCAAAATATGGTTGCAGGTCTTCTTGTTCAGACAGTCAAGAAGGGTTGAAATCCTTAGGAAAAACACTACTAAACGAGTTGATATTGTAAATGAAGCAACAGCATTTTACAGTAACCACTATAGAGAAATACCAGACCTAAGTATATTTAACCCTTACAGCACGATAATTTTGTTGCTGGATTCCATGCCAGAAATCATCTGTTTGTAGCATTTAAGCACCAAAGAAAGAAAAGAAAACACAAAAGTCAGTAAAAATTTGTTAAAATGAAATGGAAAATTTCAGAACGATTATCTCCATTTCAATTATGCTTGTAACACTGCGGTTCCCCTCGAATAGAAAGGACTTTTGGTGGAAAATATTTCACCTATTTTAGCCTCGACGCTCGTTACGGATATATTTATACACTCAATATCGCAAAGACAGACACGTTCTAAGGATCATAATTAAACATTTTGTTTTCGTTAAATAACAGTGCATTATAAATATTATGATATTTAAGATGTACTGAAAGCCTTCTAGTCACTTCATAGCTTCAAGGGTTTACCATTAATCTAATTTTTTTTATTGCGTTGTTCCTAACTGTTAGGTAATTATAGCCAGTTTAAAATGGTGAAAATCACAAGCAGAACTTTCTTTCAAAATATATATTTTACAATTTAACGGAACGAATTTGCGAAAAAATAAACACAAGAATGTTATTATTTTTAGGGTTCCGTACAAAATCGAATATTGTGCGACTCTATCCGTCTATCTGTCTGTCACACCGTTAAATATTTCGAGACCACTTAAAGTAGCGATTTGAAAGGAACATTATGGTCGATGCTAACCCATTGGTTACAATGTTGTTTTTTCTACTTTTAGCAAGTCGATTAGTAATATTAGCACGAGTGTCAATAAAATGTTTCAATTACTTATGATGTTAATTTCAAATGTTTGATTCGTAATTATTAAATTCTTTGAGCGGCATACAAAGTATTCAACCACGATAATCTCTTTCCATCTGTTACCCCGAATGAATGAGAGGAACATATTTAAACACATGTCATCTCCCACGTCTACCGCGGCATCCCATTTATTTCCCCTTTGCAATATATATCGTAGCATAACCTACCCATTCCTACCCCTTTTATTCTATTGTAAGCTCATCCCGCGTCTTTTCAACGTATATGTAGAAAAGTATATCTACGCTTCAACCAATTCCATGCTAACAAAATCTCAGTAGGTACCTGCTTAATAACCTTCTTTTGTAGGCGATTTATATTTGGGGTATAACTAATTAGCAAGTGCTACTACAACAACGGTTTTGAAACTCGTGGAAAACTGTTGAACGATAGGTATTCAGTATATATAAATTGCGGCTCCCGTCAGATATGGAACCAATACTAAACATTTGGTTACCAAAAAGTGCTTTCGGGTTACGATGTATGTACTGAAGTTATGAATCATTGGACAGCGAAAAGTGCGAGATGCTTAACATTGTGAATTTTTAATGTACCTAATGTGACAAGATTTAACAAAAGAGTGCGGTTCTTTGGGTGAATCAACTTTTTTGACTATTATTGCGGTTACGGTCACCTGAGTCACGTAGGTCTTATGCAAAATTATGCTATAAACTATGAAAACATTTTCTGATAATTGATGAAATGCAGCGCAAAATAACATACAATAGAACAACTGACGGGTGTCAGAAATGGTTTCCTTTCTGCCGATAACTGTAGTAGATATACATATAGTGGTAAATTCAGTTACATGGCTCAAAGAGTTCCAATCAGCATTGCCACGAGCTGTCAAAGTAATGTGGATTGCGTCCCAGTTGAAATGTTATTGGGACGATGCGGGATGTGTACGAACATCAACGTGTGTTGGGGTTTGGTGAGGGTGGATAGTGGTACCTATATATCTGTTACATATTATTACACGTCATCAATACTTACCTGTGTAAGTTAAAATAAATTCTGTCCAACCAAATTACGGTGTCTATCACTAATTGGCTATGTAAAGTTTATATTATATACAAAGCCCGGACGACGGGAGCAAAAATGAACTTTTCACTAGTGCTTAATGAAATATCGACTATTCTATCGACATCCATATGAACAATTTTTTAATTTGAAATTTATAGATTATGCTTATTATGTTTCCCTAGTAGTTCCACTTCTTTTCAAGATAAATCAAAACATAAATAAGATTGTATAAAATTAATATACCATTTTTTTTAGTCAACACATTCTGATATTTCTTGTGAATAATTTCGCCGTGAGGATGTAAAAGTAATCTTAACAAGTGCACTTTGAAATTTTGAACGATATTGAAGCTGTTTTTTAGGCTTTAATTTCGGTTTTGTAACTGTCTTATGGTACTAGGTATTATTGACATATTATTGTTTATCAATTTTAGATCGCAATGCCTCTGATTACGTACGGTTGCATAAATTACTGTTGATCAATACATTTCTAATTCATAAAATATTGGTATGGATGTCGATAGAATAGTCGATATTTAACTAAGCACTAGTGACAAATTTAATGCATTTTTGCTCCCGTCATCCGGGGTTTGATTATATATATTTCATTGCACTTATTTATTGCTGACGTACGTATTAGGCCATATACATCCATAAAACTGCACAATTGTCACCTCACTTAATAAAATATTATCTACAATTTATAGGAAATAAAAATAAAAGAGCCGTATTTTCTTGAAACTTAAGACGACGGCTATCAGGGAAAAATATTGCCTATGATAAAAAATGCGGACAGCTCGTGACCGATCTTTGTGGAACTCTCTGGGGGAGGCCTATGTCCAGCAGTGGACGTCAATTGGCTGATGATGATGATGATGATGATAAAAAAGGCAGGTACATAGCAGGTTGGTCCTAATATTTTGCTACCTTAGGTTTTAGTTTTCATAATTTCTCAGTATTTTAGTTAACCCGTGAATTTAATAGAACCTGTTTCTCATAAATGGGGCAAGCTTGCAAAGAAAAGGATATGGGTTTTCCTCCTAAATGCGTCGATACGCATAGTTAATAGGAAAAGCTTACGTGAAGCAGTGGACTGAGAGAAGCTGATGACGTGATGACGTGACGTGACTAGGCGCAGCCTGTCTCGTAAGCACCCAAAGTACCCCACTAAAATGTTGGACGTGTGTATTCCAGAGCCAAGCCATGAGGATCGTGCGCACAGTGGGCCAGGCGTTCGAAGTGTGCCACAAGATGCAGATCAACACGCCGGAGCAAGCCGCTGCCTCCACTTCCTCCGCTGCCGACGACCTCGCCTACTCGGACCGCGCCAGCGACCAACCGCCTGCTAAAGGTACACCTCCTTTGTGTAACGGCCTGGCCACGACATCGGTCTAAGGCGACCGGCTTAGCGGAAAACGTATGGTGCTCCCGCTCCAACTCATGGATTCACTCGCCGGTGGTCGCCTTAGACCAATGTCGTGGCCGGGCCGTAAGGCCTGAGTGGCGAGCGTCAAGCGGCGCGTCCGACGGGCGTCCAGCGGATCGTCAAGCGTCCAAGGGATTTGGACGGCGTGCACTTAGGCTACGCGCAAACTTTTTCATTTGTTTCATGGATGCCCCGCCCCACGCCCCGGCTGACGCCCTTCTCGAGCGGGTAATCAGGGTGCTTAGCCAAGTTCCCAATCGCTAGCGCTTCATCGTTAATCGCAGCTAACTGTCTTTGTCGCACTAATATTAAAGAGTGACAGAGAGGGAAAACTACGTTACGCTACTAAGCGCTAGCGATTGGCATCTTGGCTAAGCACCCAGACCTTAGACTTATTCATAAACGTTTCCTAACTAAGCGGCTTGCTACGTTAGAACACGTCACATAAGGGGTTATATCTTAGCGCTGAGATAGAATTTAAATTTAATTGTGTTATTTTTTTTACTTGTTTAAAATCTGTCCAGATTTCATTCCGCGTACGTTAGCCGCATTTGCCTTAGTCTTCTACATGCTTTTGTATTGTCTGCGTGGCGTTCAGAAGATTATTCCTCTTCTGCCCGGGGACAGCTATTTAAGGAATTAAATTATGATAGATTAACCATGATATGTAGTAATAAAAATGCTATTGCATAGACATCCGGGCATTCCTGGTGCAAAAATTGTCAATCGCGATTCAGCGTGGCAATGCCGCGAGCGTGATGGGCACTTTTGCGCCAGGGATGACACGGGGCGGGTTATTTGACTAGAACTTTAGTTATGTATTGTTTATGACTTAAAATGTATGTTCATTGTATTAAAGATTGTTTTGATTGCATAGTAATTACATCATTTAGATTGGTATAATGTAATTCTGCATGTAATAATCTAACTGCTATGCGAGATTAAAGTAAACCAGACGGGGGCACTGAGTGGACAATCCAATTACAGTCTTGTCAGACGACGCCGGCCGCGCCGCACGCGCCCGCTGATTGCTAATCTTCTTATCACTGTGTTCTGCTGTCGACAGCGAACGAGCCCAAAGCGAATGCCTAGCTTAATTGCCGTTGCGAAATTTATCTTTCACTCTACTGCATGCATTAATATAATAATATAACCCGAGACACATTAAAATACCATATCTTATTCTGCCAGCGATTTGAATCAATCAATACCATTGACGCTGGTATAAAAATATATAGGTTTTACTTTTGAACCTGGAACAGGAAATGGCTGAGTAATATCGACTGCAACATCAATTTCCGATAATAAACGGTGCGTCGTTAGTGCGTCGGATTGTGCCGTGCCGGGCAGTGACGCGCGACGGGAACTAACGATGCGGTACCTGAGCGCACTCTCTCGGATGAAGCCGTCTCGGCTTTATTTCACACCGGACGACCATAACCACCGACTCATTATATTGAGCGCATCGACATAAACTTACAGGTGTCTCGTGCCAACTCTCCACGTGTGCCGGATTAAATTCAATCGAAGGTCGTTAATTCTGTTCAAACACTATTTTAAAACCACCTTTTTATCCGTTGTGTACGGCGACTTTTTTATTTTCTCCAGTTTAATTTGAGCGACTTATAATTAGCTTTTATGTATCGTTTTATGATATCCGACGTAACGAGTAACAGCTGTTTCGACGAACGTCATAACTTTATGATCTATGCCTATTTTATGATTGAAGACGTTAAACTTCGTTACCGATATCTTATTTGACATTGTCTACGAGGACCTACTTAGCTACTCAGCTATTGTGCCAGAAAAGTTATTAAATAGCTAATCCAGTCATATATGCGTATGCGTAATCGTTATTTTCTTACGCAAGTTTGGAGTTGATAATAAGATATTAGCGATATTGCTTACCGGGATTATGGTCCATGATGATATCTACATATCTAGGTACAGTTGACACGTTAGAAACAGGTTAATTTTAGGGCAATAGACAAAGACTAAAAATCAAGAATAAAGTATTACTGTAAAAGCACTATGAATGCCATTTTACTGGAGACAAAATCACGTACGATGTTCCAATGCGTTCCGCAAAGTAAGCTGTCTTCTGCGTTAGGTATCTTTTCGGTGGGTCCTAGACTTAAAGACGATGATGAATGACTATTGTACTAAAATACGTCTAAATCACGTACAATTAACACGGATTGTTTCGTTTATATAGTCAGTGATTCTGACGCAAATCATCCCAAATAATTATAATATTTATAATAAAAAAGCTGCTTATCGCATTAAAATATTTTAGAGTATTTTTTAAAATAATTTCCAGATAAATGTACTGCTAGTCATCCATACATGACGTGAACTAGTTAGACCATATCTGTCATTCTCGTATACACCGATCGCAGAATGGCATCTTGGCTAGGCCTGCAGATGTCGCTGGTGGTCGTAGAGCTGGCAGCATCCTCGTTCAAATAAAGTAAATATTGCCATACAGCGCGGAAATGCTGCCAGCATCTACGGCACCTTTCCACAGCAGGGGAATAGTTTAGACTATTTTATTTTAAGTCAAGTTTTACTTCGTTTTGGAATAATAGGGTCGAGGTTTTTAAATTAAAAGCTACAAATTTATAAAAATCGACGTAATATGCTGTGTAAATTAGGTACTGGCCTCGGCCGTGATGTTGAGAGTTTGGCCATTGCGGAACCATAATATTTTCCGTCGCCGCCGTCAGCGTAAGCAACAGTAAACTTTCCGGATTTTATAGACTTAAACAATTCCTAAACTGCCTCAAGTCTTAGTACCCCAGCCATTTCGTAAAAGAAACGGTTAGATGTCATAGTTAGGTTATATTTCTTAGTAAGGTACACAACAAATTTAAAGAGCGTTACTGTATCAGAGCTTATAATATTAGGAAATATGAGTAAACGCAGAATCACGATTTGAAATTAAATAACATCTGCTCGCGATTTAACTAGCGGCCCAGCTCCAAATTGAAGGCCTTGCAGAAAATATCGAATATTGTATATTTGGAGTACCTGTTTATGTCACATCAATGATGCCTTTGCTATGGAGTGATAGAGACGAGTACTGGAAAATTAAGATTTTTTAAGTTCGCTTTAGTAGTCTTAAATCACATATATCTTTGACGTGCTTCCACGTAGGGTAATTTTACGTATGCTCCTTTTCAAGCAAATTTTCTTAATTTTCGACGACTTGTACCGCATGTTTTATTGATGCGAACCGGCAACCGAATAGGCATTCTAAATTGATCAAAAAAACTACATGTACATTTTGACTTGTGTAAAAATATGCTTTATATACGATGTTGCAATCACCTACAAATTCACTATTTTAATTTGTTTCCGCTACCCAAAGGTTGTTTGGAAGACATTGTTTTATAGCGATAAGACCGCCTTTTATGTGCCTCTGTTATCGATTGCTGTAATCATGTTTTCCTTTATTAAAATGTTATGCACATGACTCTATTCCTATATTCGTACGAAAAACTTTAACGTATAAATTAAATATCCACAGTACGGTGGCCAATATTTAATTTAGACCATTTTTGAATTGCTTAAGCCTCATTCTCGGTTCAAAAAGTAACTAAACATTTCCAACAAACACAGTCCAATCCATACACGTATTACATGGGTTCCGTTTCAGCATGTTTACCGTGAGATAATCATCAACAGAAGCGGTATCGGATTGCGGTGCCTCCGAGGCCAGCGTGGCCTCCACGTCGAAGGTGGTGGTCGAAGTGGTCGCAGAAGAGAAGGAGAACAGCAGGCCGACGCATTTGGAATTGCTTCCCCCTCCTCCCAGGAAGACTGAACGCCGGACAACACCGCAGGTTCGTTTATGAATTATACTTGCTACGTAGATTGATACCTACATATATGCGTTGATAACGTATGAATAATCAAGGGTAGGTATTATTGTCGGCTGAAATCCAAAACTTACTATGAAAACGTAATAAAAACCGTCACTACCTTTAGCAACCTCTTATGTCCGTAAAGAGTCAGAACAGCGATCCGGGCTTATTTTAAGTACCGTATAACCCCGTGTCTTCGCCTGGGATACCTATTTTCGCCTAGTGTAGTAGAAAATTACTAAATAGCAAGTATGACAAACATGTACTTTGCTAGCTGACAGTTTGCCGTAATAATAAGGCGGGAACTGTAACTTTTCACGCTAGGCGAAGATAGGTATCCTAGGCGAAGATACGTGAATCGACGGTAGGTATTTGTTACCTAGGCACTGGTCTCACGGCGGGCTACTAAGCTATGAACTATCGGCTATAAACGCGAAAAAAAGATACGCACTCCCGTGTAAATAAAAGAGACACGGCGATACTCACCCGGCGGTGATAGCTGATAGCTGGGCGAGTATCGCCGATAGTTCATAGCTTAGTAGCTCGCGGTGAGACCAGCGCCTTAGAGAGTTTTGGTTGTTACTACTGCATTATTTAGGGTATTTTTCATAGTCTTGGTATACCCTGTAGACACGAATATTGTTTAAGCCTTAGTAAAGATAAAATATACTAAAGATCTAAAATAAGCGTATCCAAGCACTGCTATGAATAGGATGAGTGTTATCGCCACTGAAAATAGGATCCTACTTATAATAATCGTTCTCCCACATTGGATCCAAAGATCGTTTCAATAAATCAATGGTGTAGGTAAACTAGTGAAGTGGATTCAAAGAAATTGTTGGATAAATTTTTGATTGTTCCGGGAATCGGATAACATGTGAAGACCCGTTTTAAAATAATTTGAAGATAAGTTCCGATTGTTAAAAAAATACACAGATAAAGGCTTACATTTAAAAAAAATTGCGTCTCAATTTTTGTATTACGAAATGCATTCTTTATTATCGTCTTAATACCGTTGGTAGTAAAATAGGCGAAAATTCAAATTTTCTTTGAGCTCTCAACAATACGCGCCTACATTTTTGTAATACTGACAGAGGATGTTGAATTTTTGAACAAAGTATGCTGTATAGTTTTTATGACTAACTTTCGTAACAAAATGGAAGTGCTCGTGTTTTTTCCTCGAGATTAGTACATACCATTTTTTTGCAATCGACCCAAAAATTATTCGTGCGATATTTTCCATGTAACCTTGCGCCTATTACTCGTAGTCTTTTGTTTTTTTATTGCTAGTACAATAATGAATTATTTTGTCCGAAGTTTGAACCTGCTATTATATTAAAAGCTTCAGAAATGATGAAGAACAACAAGTTGAGACGTAATTGTAAGGATAATTTAGTCAAATTGCTATTAAAAATTCTAGATGACTTATAAATAAAACATTTTCAATTTTTTTAAATACCTAGAAAACTTAATTTTTGATCAACCCTTAATTAGTGGGGTGGTGTCATTTCTAAAATACATTTGCTTCAAGAGTCGGTTGACTATTTTTTCGAACTAAAATATTATGGCAAAGATAAAACCTAAGTGAATTAATATATATTTTCATGCAAATACCTTTATTGCTGAAGGTGAAATAATTATATTGATACTATCGAGCGAATTTTATTGAAGTATATACAAAAAACACATTAAAAAATATGAAGGGTCCACGGAAAGAACATGTCAAGTTCTCAACTAGTCAATTCAAATTACACGAAACTTCCTTACTTTTAACAGAATAAGGTGTGAATAAGCCCTGTTTTTTTCGTGGACCCTTTATATAGTCTACTTAGGAACTTTTCACCACTTCTTTGAAATAACGCGATTCATTCAATTACCCATGGGCTGCTTACAAGTTGCGACACACCGGTTGGGACTTGGGGTTATTCGTTCGTACAAAAAAATACCTTAGGTATCTGTGCTTAAGGTGTTTAAAACAGACCCTTGGTACTTACAGCTAACCATTTGGAACCCCAAGACTCTCAGGAACTATGTCAAAGTAACGCTATAAATAAGATTGCAAAAAATCTCATACTAAGTAATATTTCGACATGATGGTGGCCTAGGGTTCCAATTGATTGAGTGTAAATGTCGGCAAAAAGCGCAACACTAGTCGACGCTCGTAATAATATCATCGGTATGCGCGACTTGCAACGGGATCGGTACCATTCACGCCTTGAGATGTGGGCATTCGGAATACATACACATTTTTTTCTTTAAATTTACTAAGCGTATTTATATACCTAGTCTGTGAAACAAATGTCCGTGAAGGACCGTCCATTCTTCGTTCGACCAGTTTTTGAATTTGCCACCTTTTTCTACTGACAGACGTTGTTAGACAGAGTATAATGTAAAATTTTTTGCAATAGTCCCAATGATTAAACTCATTTACTTAAAGGTTGCTCGACACGGTTTTCAGGCTTAAAGCATACCTACATGCCATGACGATAACGGCTCATTGAACATTGCCCATCGATGTGTACGCTTCATCAGGCTTCACTTTTTCAGAGCATTTCTGGCTCGTAAATTTTAAAGTCTATCAAGAACTTTGCACCGTTACTAATCTTTGGGGAATTGAAGTCCTTTATTGCACGAGTTGTAAATTTAAACGTTGCCTGAAAGGCGAATTTCGAATTTTCTCTGAAGTCATTATGCGGAGACCCCGCGTACACCAAGTTTAAAATCCCAGCACATCCCACAGTGGCTTCAAGTAACGTTCTTGAAATGTCTGCAGTAGTTTTGCTAGCATTAGTCGTGTCTTACGTTGCTTCCGGGACTTAGAATCAGAATTCGTATGTCTACCGTAAACTCCTGCGGTTTTTTTCATCGATGCTGGTATAAGTACCTGATTAATGTTAAGGGTTACAATTTTTCTTTTATGTTGGAGCGGTTATCTCCTTAATAATGACTTCAAAGACTTTCTTCTAATACCTTTATTCATTTTAAAAAAACCTATTCAACTATACCCCACACGATTTTAGTAAATTGAAATTTACTAAAATTATTTCATCTATTCATTTAAAAGTTAACTAGTTACTGTTAGAATTGATTCACGAGAATGAAGATCACGCACACAATAACGTATAATGAAAAAATCATGTAGCAGTAGCACGAATTAAAACCAAATTATCATTACTTGCTTTTACATTAAGAATTCTAAAAATAAATACCAGCGGGTTCTGTGCACTGACAGCGTACTACGGTTATGCTCACCCCTTATTAAGCCATGCCCTTATTAATCTATCTTACTTTGGGGACACAGCGTTGATGTGCATGATGCACTTATAAATGCAAAATAGTGTATTCGCATCATAGCCAGTCCAATCTAATAAAAACAATTAGTTGCAAACCTCATTCCAAATCATTACAAGTCTTAACTCTTCCTGAACTGAATTTGTCTTTTTTCTTCTTATTTTTCCTAATCGGAATATGTTACACCCCATGTATTTTTTTCGTAAAGCAGGTACCACTGTAAGAATACCATTAGGTTGTACGGGACAAGGCATTCCGCTAGCGCACTTCTTGGGACGCCGGTCACGCCTGCCGGCAGCCCCCGATACTAAATCGTAATTCTGCAACCACCTCGATACTCTGCGGTCTCTCTTTGTTTACATTATAATACAAAGAAAACAATTTTGTTTACCGTCAACAGTAATCACGTCCGTGCTTTCATTTTCATTCATGATGGAATCGTAAAGTTTGTACGATATGTAGCGTAATCTAAAATGTTTGCAAGAATCTAAACGAAAAGAAAACCGAAAGCTAGGCGTGGTAACGACCATTTACCTCCAGATGATTTTTAGAGTGTAGGTAGAATTACATAGGTGTGCAATTTTCAAAAAGTTTGTACATTTGGTAGGCTGGTAGAGTCAATGATGCTATGCAAGATTCACCACATTTCCTAAAATGTCCTAGGAAGTATTTACGAAGGCTTCCTTTTTTGTTATCAAAGTCCTATACATTTGCGGTAACCAAAAAGGAATGTTACATACAAATAGTTTGGGACATTTTGGGAAAGGTGGTGTATCTTGCTCAGCATCATTGACTCTACCAGCCTGCCATTTTTTACTAAAATCTAAGACGTGATCGGAATGTACAAACTTTTTGAGAAAAGATCATGTCATTGTACATTTGTAAGTACTTGGAATATTTAGTTGTATAATATAGTTAGAATCTCCTTCAAGACGCGCTATTTTATTTTTCAAAGTACATTTTTAGGGTAAACGGAACCCTTATAGTTTCACTATGTCAGCTTTGGGTCTCAATAGCTATTGCATTGCATAAAACAAATAATATTCCCCAAATTTTGCTCGATAAGTTCTGACTGTAACATAAGAGCCATCTATCAGCGAGCTTTAAAACTGCGAAGCGACGAATAAAGTTTCTCTCAGCTGGAACGCCAGAGCAGACAAAATTAACAACTATGAATACAAGCGCCATCTATGTGCTGTTTACAAAAATCTTATCTTTTTCTTACAATGAGTTCGTCTTAACAAAAAGTTTCTTCGTTTAAGTAGCTCTTGTATATCTAGTTTTATAGAATATTTTGAATGGCTCTTATTATCAGGAAACTGAAGGTAGACACAGGACATGGTATCCCTGAATTCCAACTAACGTATTGATCTGTTTTCAACAGTTGCGCAGTAGTCCTCCTGGAAAATTTTCAAACTTAACATGTTCATTATATAACAGTTTGTTTTGATTGCGCTGTTATGATGCTACCGTTATCAAACTAGTATTGTAAAGAGTACAATTCTTATTAGCAAACGTCAATAACGGCCGTCGCGTATATAATATATACCTAATAAGTGATTGGTATTATATCAGCTGATAGGAAGTCTAGTTTCGCTGAAACAAGCTGGCTGCACAAATGAGAGCCCCAGTTCCAATGAAAAAACCGCTCATATTGCCACCAGGGCGTCGAATCGTGCAATTCAAAAGATATTCCGATCTTCAATGTTACCGTTCCAAAATTGTGAATCTGGGTCGAACGGCAGTGCTTCAAGCGGAGAGGGTTATATGTGAGATTCGTTTTGCGGAATTGCAGCGGCCGGCGGCGCCAGTGGTGGCGGTGGATTTGCCATGGCCAGAGACGACGGCGGAGTCGGCGCCGAGTGAAGCGGGCGCACCGGCCGCGCCGCTGAGCGCGCATCACCGGGTGCAACTGCTGGAAGAGCGGCTGGAGAATCAGACGCAGCAGACGCGGGCGGCCGTCGCGCAATTGTTTTTGCTGCGTGACCAGCTAGCCGCTGAGCAATCCGCGCGATGCGAAGCTCAGGTAAGTGTTACCTATCCGCTTGTTCTTTTACTTTCAAAAATGTTTTATTGTACTATATGTACCTATAGTGCCGATATAATAAAAAATGATAGCTATTGTAACTAGCAGTACTAGCACCAATATGCTGATGATTTATAAAGCATGTAATTTAATTAATGTAATTTAAACACTGAAATTAATTCCGCAGTTGGTAAACTATACTCTGATTTATGACAGATTTTTCAGTTATATAAGACAAGCAATCTCGTCCTCAACACTCTAGCAAATCAAAGTTAATGATGTTTGGTTCTGAAAAACTATTAGAATCAAATTTCTGTGGCTTATAATCTTGGTTTTACCATGGACAGTAAGTTACGTTTTGAAGAACACATATCGGATCTTTTTGATAACTGTTTCTACAGGCTTAAAATATTATATCCTATCCAAGACCTCATCAACGTTGACTTACGCATAATAAACCTTTGTGAGCGTATTGTTCTGTCCAAGCTGCGTTATGCCGATGTTGTTTTCTGCGGATGCCTGCTGTCTCGGACCTCCTTGTTGATCCTGCGCATTCAAAATGCATGTGAACGTTTTTGCTTCACTATCCCGAATCGTTCACATGTGAACAACACATATGCCGAAAAAGGCTCTTACGCCGCGGCCACGACATCGGTCTAAGGCGACCGGCTTGGCGGAAAACGTATGGTGCTCCCTCTCGTACCCATATCGGCATCCCGCTCCAACTCATGGATTCGCTCGCCGCTGGTCGCCTTAGACCAATGTCGTGGCCGGGGCATTAGTGTGAGGCCTGAGTGGAGATGGACAGTGGCACGTCGAGCGCGCAAGGAATTTGGACGACGTGCACTCACACCACGCGCGTTCGTTTGCATTTGTTTGACATGGACGTCCCGCCTCTACTCAGGCTTTAGACTTATTGCCCATATCTCGCCCCGTTGCAGGCCCGCACGCATCAGCTGCTGGCACACAACAAGGAGTTACTGGAGCACATTGCGGCGCTGGTAGCGCACCTGCAGGAGCGCGAGCGCGGCTCCTCTAAGCCAATCAGCGCACAGCAACTCACGCTATTGCCACAGGTATGATCAACTATAGACTAAAATCGCCAATCGACGGTGACTAGACGGCAACTAGAGATTAAAAACGCGTGCTACCGCTGCGGCAATGTAAACAAACCGTTCAAAGAAACATTTACGATCTTGCGCTATTTAATGCTTCATTAATTTAGGATAGTCAGTAGATCACAGTTTAACGGCTAGTACGGTTTAATTGACCTCTTGCTGAGCACGGCATTTGTTATCGAATGCCTTTGTACGATCAATTAGGTTTTCCGGCTTACACTTCTCCATACAATTTGTATGCAGACGTGTATGGCGAATACCTATATTGACAATACTTAAGTCGTAAATCGTTTGCACATGCTAATGCCATTTATTTAGATTGTTGTTTTTTCTTGAGCGATTTATGTAAATAATTTGAGTAAAAATCGTGTTAAAACATAATGTTGTGTTTAGAGCTGATTGAATAACACGGATTTAACTGTATTTGTTAACACATTGAGCGCGAGGAACTACTGAGGGGAGTTCTCTGTGGGAGGTCCATTTTCGCTACAAAGCGGAAAAATCACGGGACCGGCTACAAGCATAGCGCGTAGCACTCGTTGGCAATGAAAGTGTAGTGAACATTAAACACATTTTACATACAAGATTTGTTTACATTGTCCGCAAGTTCTATTAGCGATTAGTTTAGTAACAAATGAAGACCATAGAGTGCTCATATCATACAACTTAGTAGCGATTCCGATCGAACTGTAATTTCATTTTGTATGGCCGATAGCCGATAGTAGTTATAAGTTTCCCATATTGCTTGCTATGAACGTTTTATCGATATAAGTATTGTAGTCATGTATGGGTGAATATTCTATGGTCTATTAGTTAAGGGTAGTCTGCGCCGTAATTTAACTACTTATTAACCTCACTCATCCAATTTTCGTATGCTGACTGTATGTTTCCAAATTAAGGAAAATGTAATTTTGTTATAAATTCAATAATTGTATATTTCATCTATTCGAATCTTTTTTAAAAACGCGCAATTTTATGTACATGAAATCGCTGAATGAGTGAGATTTGTTTGAAAAATCTAATTACAGCGCAGAGTAGATATATTCGTCGGGGATAGTGCAATACCACGTAACTACCAAAGCAGATAGAGTTCAAATATCAAACAATTGACACTGAAATTGAACCTAATTGAATTTGTTACGCGGTATTGTACTAACCCCGATATTATGCTTGTTACGTAGCGTGGCTTATTATGTGTATTTATAGGAATAAACAACTTGTTTTAACCTTTTGACCGCCGTAAATTTCTCATCGAACGTCTCCCCACCGATACTAAATTATACGGCACAGATCAGAGCTTGCGTTTGAATGTACATAACTAATTTTAGCATTATAAAAACGAAATCAGACCTTTGTGTTATTTATCTAACTATCAGGTGAGCTGGATATATTGGTTGTCCGACATATCAGACTACGGCGGTCAAAAGATTAAGTAAAGTCGAGTTGGGTAAGTAAAACAGAAGGCAACTGAAACACTTCATACATTTATATCGAGGTATGCCTGGTGAAACCCGATAAGTTGAGATAACTATTCATTGAAATCACAACCTCACGTAAGTGTCATATACATATAAGTCGTATTTCAAAAACCGATTTGCTCGATTTACGTGGTTTTACCAGGCAACCCTCGATATAATATGCAGGAATTCGGTCAGGCATGTTTCAGTTACCCAATGTGACCTTAACACAAGTCAAGCAATTTAGAAATTAACTATTTACGTGAACAATCGTTTTGATAGGTACAACGTCTCAGGAAAACCTAGACTTTGTATTTTCACATTCTTTTCATTCATTTGTCACACAATAATACTTAGCATATGACAAAGTGCTTACATCGTAGGTTCATCACTACTTCTTGCATTTATAAATGACTATGCTATTGTACTGTTACATTCATCGCTGTTAATTTTATACATACCTACTCTGCATGTTTTTTGAAACATATTGTCTAATAAGCATGCGGATGTGACACCATCAGGGGCCGTTACATAAACCAATTTGAACTCGTAATACAGTAGCCATCACATAT
>JALPQI010008090.1:0-33128 GCA_025490895.1 Thaumatotibia leucotreta | reverse complement strand
TTACAGAAACAACCAAAAACATTTACAAAACATGCAATGCACACATTTTCAGATGCAAGTTACTCAAAATTTAAATTGATTTGATTAATATCTTTATACCAGATGTGGATCGTTGGACTGAAGTACCAAATAAACTACAATACAAAATTGCAATAAAAAACCGCATTTTTCTGTTAGAATCCTTTTCTTAAGCAGAGTGCGAATTAACTTGCCTCCATCTTACTTAAGGTAGCCACAGGAAAAACTGAATTCCGATTGTCTTTATAACTTACTTGCCTAATTTGATAGAAACGGAATTCAGAATGTCAGTTTCAAAAAATATGCCAAATTATTTGACATGACTAAACTTAAACAATTTTTTGTAATTGAATTTCGTATCCTTACTCGGATATTCATAGTTACCGGTAACAATGAAAACCTGTAAATCAAATATGTAATTTACAGAAAACGATGAATTATTTATTCAACTTTGTAGTCATTAATAAGCATTTAAGTGTAACTTGTAGTCAACAAAAATATTTTTATTTTTAAGCCCATATAGGCATTGGCTTTATCCTTATCGCACTCATACTTGTTTAAAAAGAGACGAATGTGAGGTACAAAAAAATAAGTCAGAAGAAAGGCATAACAAGGCGTGTAGAATAGGTAATAAGCGTTTTTAGAAATGCTTGGCATTTGAAATAGTAACATAATTTTATTACAATTAATATTTTTATTAATTTGCCTCAGGTTTAAATCTTTCAGTATGATTTCCAGACATCTCAAAATTGTATTATATTTAACATAGGTTGTACCAAAAATTGTGGTGACCAGTTTAAAGACTATAAGACTCATTCAGTGATTAAAAAAAAATTGTAATTTTTTTTTTCTACATTTTCCTGTTCAGTATATTTTAATATACTTTAAATAAGGGGCAATTAAAAAAAAGAAGAAATAATAAACGGGTCTCCACTATTTTTGTTATATCCTGTACATCACACGAAAAGACTAGTAACACCAAAACGCGTTGAAATAATCCCCATCCAGTGTTAGTATACCGTTCGTCAATAAAAAACAAAAAAAAAACATTGCTGACATTCCATAGCATTTGACGTCTTTGATGCATACAGTATATCGTGAAACACGTTCGCAGATATAAGTATTTTAATACTATGAATAATTTTAACTTTAAATGTATGTGAACTAAAGGTTTAAGGTATTCAGTTAGTCACGAATCTAAGATTGTGATCTAAAAGTGCGTGATTTTGAAATTATGCAAGATTTTATATTTGTATTTTTTTTTGTTTCTACTGGCGAATGGTATAGCAATCTTTCAATTCAAAATCCTGAATTAAATTTATCATTATCGCCTACTATTTTTATCTGTCATTTGGTGAGCAATGCTCGGCGTGGGTGAGCTGTTTTCATACTAAATGACATGTATCACGTGACATTTAGGGCTTGTGCATAAATCACGCGAGGTCCTATAGGGGGGAGGGGGTCCAAGAAAACATCACGAAAGATCACGTTAGGGGAGGGGGGGGGGGGGTACAAGGACACCTCGTATTTTTCGACGATGAACAAACTAAGAAATATTGTGAATTTCGGCGAGCGAACGTTAAAAAGTTGAATGAAAAAAAATACACGTGAGACTGCTAGGGGGGGGGGGTGTAGCCAAGAAACTCACCAACCAAAAAGTCACCATCACCATGTCAAAAAGTAGCCGAAAAAACCTCGCACGAGCCCTTAGTATGAATCCAGCTCATTCGCGCCGAGCATTGGTGGTAAGGCTCGTTCTAATATTCTATTTTATCTTGTTTCCTTAATTGACTTTAGTCTATTTATAATTACATGTGTTTTGGAACATTTTAAGTGCGACCCTATACTTTCTTAATCGACGGTTAAAATATGTTAAATGTCAACGTCAATAAGTTCAATCCTGCGAACAAATAAAACATGGAGGCCGCACGCCATACTAAATTGCCTTTCAAAAACGGTCCTGAATTTTTAGTTGACAACTGTCATCCCCTCTTCAAAGCATCACGGCAATGAATTTCAATATCAACCTATAAAAACTTAAGCCGCCATTTCAAAATAGTTGTGACTGGTCCATCAAAGTTTTGATTGGCTATATTCTATAAGCATTTGTCAAAGATGTTGCGCCGAAATATGCGTAGTGTTAAGAAAAGCGCTATGTTCTGCCCATCTTGGCACAATTGAAGAATTGTTTTAGGGGGCATTTTTGAGCTGGCGTTAGACGTCCATGTTATATTATGGTCGCAGGATCTATCTGATAAGGTGAGTTTACACGTTCTGAACTTCAAAAATTAGATCGTGTAAGCACATCTAATTTAATAAAATACTCTACACTCTGGTAACAAAACAAGGACCAAATTGAGTTAGAATTTAATTTTATCGTCGTGAGGCCCATTCTATTTTTAGGACAAGTTAAATAAAAATAATAGCCCAGTGTCCTAAAAAAAGGACATCACTTTGAAAAATGTATTTTGTTGTCCTAAAAATAGGACGTTGGGCCTTAAGAGGTTAAGTCTGGCTATCAAAAGTTGAACTCGATTGCCAGTAACTAAAATTATATAATAATACTGTGTAATATAATGTAGGTAGGCGAATAACACTACACATTCAAAGGGACGTGTGTTGAAGGCACAAACAAACCGAATTAATTTATTTTGTTAGCCAGATTATTTGACAGACTTGTGGAAATACATCTATTTTTCATATTTTAACGACAAACAGATCTTAATCGCGTAAACTTACGTTTAATATTATCCTGACGTTTCGGGCATGACGTTACACCCGTGGTTAATAATAAACTTAATATTAAACGCGCCGGTTTAAAGGCAAAACCAACTATTTCGGTAAAACATCTTTTAGCAAATACTACTCTATGTCATTGGCATAAAATACGATTTGTCAAAACCAACTTCAAGGAAATAGTTGGTTATGCCTTTAACCCGACGAACGTATGTTTACGATATTAAGCTTCAAATATAAGTGATGGTGAAAGTTTAAATCAATGTGTATCTATTTATGTTATTCACTTTGGTACTCTCTGTTATACACTATAAATTTACCAAATTCATACATTTCTCCCGTCACTGCCAAATTTGCCAGTACGTAGGTATAGTCTATCATATAGTATAGGTAGAATAAGTTTTGTTTTAATGGCTGAAACAATCAAAATAAATACCTTCTTGTTTATAAATATGGCATTCATTTGTAGTGTTGTAATTCACCGTTTTGTAACATCCATTTTTTAATAAATTATCTAGTAAATAAAAATTTTACGCTTATTTATAGTTACACTTACTTGTTATTTATACTTTATACATCAATGATAACAATATAATTTCTTTATTATAATTCGTATTAAACCAAGGATTTATAAAGCGTATAGTGTAAATTAAACTATTGTACCTAAAGGACATTTGACTGTCAATTATTTTGACAGTGGTTTGCTATGCAATCTTATAATTTTACATCTGTCCTCTCTCTCTTGCTCATTTTATTAAAACGGCGTAAGATTGGGACTACAAGTGTGATTCGACATTTATTTTAAGTCGAATTTAAATAGATTAGGATATGGACATTCGATCGATCCTTTCGTTTCAAACATTCCATTAGGACTCCTTTACCACCAATAGATAGACACAATACATTGTTTACAATGAATATGCTTAGAAAGCGCTTTTTAAAGGTAAACTCATGTGCAGAAAGAGATACTACTCCTCACGCGTATAGAAATGAATTTTCATAGTACTTTTCCGCACGGCCTGGTTGGTACTGCCGAGATAGTCTGGTTTTCCTCGCATAATACATTGTAAAATGTTGTATGATACACACGTTGAAATGTAGGGTTTCCACACTTGTATCATAAATAACTATTATCGTGCTTTTTCATTACATTATCAACACAAAAGATTAATTTCTCACCAAGAACATTTTCTCATTTCTATGTCTCTTGGTAAAAAAATAATCTACCTTTCCAAAATATTAAATTTATTAATTTTATTATATAGTATTTCCTTGCTTTTACCACCATTAAGTTAACATATATATTATAATAATATACCTTTATTAAATAAATTAAGTACACTTAAATCCACGTCTAAATATTATACATATATAAAATTATGTTAAGATAAATTCCTTTTATTCAATAAAAAATTCTTAGTACTAATAATTTATGTAAAGGCTGTCCCAGAAGTAAAGAGACAAATTTCAAATTTCGCACTATTTGAAAATATTTTTATTTTCTTAAGAAAAATAACTGGTATCGCCACCGTATGCCTCATATCTGTAAGATTTAGCGGGAAATACGATTGTATTATTGAAAGTTTAATAATGAAAAGAGCTGATCACGAAGTATTTGCTAAAGAGTTGTTCAGAATTATGAATGTCATGGAAAAACGGACACGATATGTAATTTTTCTTCAGAGGGACTAAGGAGAACTACTTTGTATCGAATTATAAAGCGTTTTGAAGAATCGCATGAATATATTTTCAAGAAGATTCCGGGAAAAAAATGTACTATTTCCGTAGCTATGAACATAAATAAAGTAAAAATAGTGTATTAACGGAATCCTTCGATATCTGTTAGAGCTGCTGCGGATAAATCGAAAATATCGAAGTCAAGTATAGCTCGTATTAAAACATGCGACCTAAAGCTTAAAGCATTTGTAAAACTGTCAGCTCCTTAGTACTTTAAGAACCAGGAAGTGCGAGCAAAAAGAGGATGCCGAAGAGTGTATGAAAAAACAGTGAAAAAAGTTCTCATAATTGATGATGAGACTTAGGTGACCGTGGACCCAACGGATATTCCTGGGAAGCAATACTACCATGCGACTCGACGAGACTCCGTAGATTACTCGCAAAAAATTGTAACAAAGGTCAAATTTTTCAATAAATATCTCGTTTGGCAAGCCATAGACCAAAATGGCAATACGTCTTAACCATATAATTTGCACAGGCTCTATGAACGCACGTATTTATTTTAAAGAATGTATGATAATGCGATAAATTTCGTTCTTAGATAAGCATTACCCGAGGGAAGAAATTATATTCTGGCCGGATATGGCGTCATGCCACTACGCCTCGGAAGTCACTCAACATCTAGAGGCTGCAGGTATAGATTTTATACAAAAACATAACAACGCCCCAAATGTTCCCCAAGCTCCTTGTATTGAAGCTTATTGACCTTTATGTAAACGATAATATAAAAAACAAACAGAAAAACCTAAATCGTTGACTGGATTTAAGCATAGATGGACTAAATTGGCTAAAATTGTGGCAGCTAGATCTCGAAAAGCTGTAATGAGACGAGTAGCAATCAACCTTAGAAAAATTGGCTACAGAGGCTTTGCACAAGCAAATTTAATATAAAATAGCAAATAAAATGAAATTTTGAATTTAACTAAACGTAAATAGTAGTGCTTTGTAAGATTTTTTTATTAAATATTTTCATTCGAATCTTGTCTCTTTACTTCTGGGACAGCCCATACCTAGTAATATTTATATATTAAGAATTTCAACATTAAATCTATGACATCTATAATGTTAGTATTAGCGTTTTCGCAAATGCTTGTTCGCTGTCGAGTAGATATAATGTCATAGTTTTATTAGATATTTTATATACACACTTGTGTAATTTTGATATCCTTATTGATATATAATAAAATAGATACGTATAAAATAGACTAAATACAATAAAGACAAGCAAAAACAATACCTACGTTTACCTAGCAGCGTAAATAATATTTCTACTAAATTATGTAGCAAAATCTAAACTAAATCTATTTCTGTTAATAAGATGCTTAGTTGTATCATAGCGAATATAGTCCGACTCTGATAAGATAGATGTTTATGAAGTAATGGATCTAATGTAACTACTGTATGCAATCGATCAGTAAGCCTACAACCGCGTACTTTGATTGGCATCTCTGTCTCTCCAACAGAGGTATAATCGGGGTAACAGAGATAGATGCACGATAGTTACGATTTTCGAAGTTCGCAGTTATTATTTATCTAAACTGAAAATGTTAGGTGTAATCTGTCAGTTGTCATTCCATAGGTACTATAGGAATTCCGGATCTGAATTCAGACGTGTCTTCCAAATATAATCTTCAGATTCACAATTCAGATACATGAATGTGCCCTTAATGTAAGTAATGTATGAACATGTTTATGTGAACTAACTTTTAGTATAATCTAAGTATATCAAAGATGTGTTTCATGTTTTAGTTATTTTTGGAGCTCTATGGACAGCTTAACAGAGACTTTATATATGTATTTGGACGTTGTACATGGGTAGTCTTTGAGCTAACAACCAAAACTGAAATTTAACTAGACTAATTAACAATTAATATATATTTAATACAATACAAAATACGAAAACTGTTAATAAATTCGCTTCAAAAACAACAATAAGCGTAATATAGGTTACACGATTTATCGTGTTGCTCGCGGTTTTATCGTGTAGAAGGCGCTTAAAAATATCTGTGACAAGCATAGACAGTGTAGAAATAATTTGAGGACTTTTTCAAGCAATATTTTTTTCTCCAGAATCTCTTATATTTTATATTGAACTATAGCTTGATTTGCTTCTATAATTAAATACTAACATTTTCAAACAATTGGTAGTAGATATGTTTCTAACGAAATTTTATCTGATAAATAAAAATTGTTACTTTCATAAAGGATTCCAAAATTTTTGAATTTCGAAAACTAGCATAGTTATTGCGGCCTTAGGACATGTTGTGTTTGACAGTAACTCGCAGTTTCACGTCTCTTTTAAATTGTATTGATTAAAAAGAGACGTGTGGCTGCAAGTTGCTTTCAAACACGAGATTTGCTAGCCTCCATAGAAGTTTTTTTAACTTTGTAATCGTTCACTATTTGAAGTGTGATCAGTAAATATTGTATATTTTTTGCAGACATGACATTATCAAAAATGTCTAAAAATTACAGATCACAAACAGAAAAAAAAACATTGGCGCTAACTTCAGAGATAAATTATAAAAGCCGTTCCTCACTCATGCGTGAATCGCGGCACTAAGCCGCGCTAGCGAGCGTGGCTTTAATTTCGCAGATTGTTTGTATTCGAGGAGTAAGGAGCGACCTCAAAATTGCCCATCGGATCATGATTTATAATCGTCCGTGAAGTACATATGGATGTACGTGCATTACATTCAATATTGAAGGTAGTTTTATGGTAGAATTTAAACGCTGGATGTAGCTTGTTGGCTGCTGTGGTCTGAAAGCACGGAGTTGAGATCAGACTCGCGCAGTATGGGTGGTGTGCCGAATGGGAAATCCTGCGAAAACCACGTAATGTTATGAGAATTTTGTATTGGTTTGTATTTATATTCTAACCCCCTTATTAATAAAAGTCTTCTAACTTAGCGGCATGCTAATTTTATTTTACTTTATGTTATTCGGAAAACCAACAGCTAAAATTACTAAGACTAGGTTTTACAAATTAGTTATCAAACAAGTCAATCAAAGGTTTCCACAGATATGGTGCATAGATAAACACAGCAGATAAAGCATAAATGCAAATAACCACACAAATTTCACATGTAGCGGCAAGACATATTACAGGGAGAAAAGAAAAGTAACTTATTGGGTAGTAACTTATTTACTAAATTTAGGAGACGTTTATAAATAAGGGGGTTACTGTCCAAATGATAAGAAAGGCGGCCACATGTGTGCCGCGGACGACCTCTCGATTCTGAGTAGCGTGAAAATGTCGGAAAAAATTAATGGTTTTTTCGGGAACGTACTAAAATTACGTTTTTTTTCAATTTTTTCGGGTTTTTACAAAAATAATCAATGTCACTGTCACTCCTTGTCATGTATTTCAATTGACTTTTCCTGGATGACATCGCGTTATCCTGGTATAAGTGAAAATTAGATCTAATTCGCATTGGTAATTTAAAATTAAAGTGGAAACTTTACTTGATTTTTCCGCAAAAATTCGGAAAAAAACAAGCTGTTTGGAAAGAAACGGGATTTAATCCGGAAATTTTCAACGCTAATTCTGAGTAGATATCATATTAAAATACCTATGTTATAAATACTGCTTGTCTCTTACGGTCTTAATAGACATATTAGTAATACCGAAAGGAACCAATACGATACCTGGATGCTTAGCCAAGTTGCCAATCGCTAGCGCTTAGTAGCGTATAGTAGTTTTCCCTATGTCACTCTTTCATATTAGTGCGACAAAGACAGTTAGCTGCGATTAACGATGAAGCGCTAGCGATTGGCAACTTGGCTAAGCACCCAGGTACCGTATTGGTTCCTTTCGGTATTATCAATATGTCTATTAAAAGACCATAAGAGACAAACAGTACTTATAACATAGGTAATTTTAATATGATATCTACTCAGAATTAGCGTTGAAACTCCGCGCACGACACACACCTGGTCGGGTAGGTCGCGGCGCGCGGGCGGCGCGGGCGGCGGCGGCACGCGCGGCGCACGCGCCGGTGACGACACACACCTGGCTACACCTGGCTACACACCTGGTCGGGTAGGTCACACACCTGGCTACACACCTGGTCGGGTAGGTCGCGGCGCGCGGGCGGCGCGGGCGGCGGCGGCACGCGCGGCGCACGCGCCGGTGACGACACACACCTGGCTACACACCTGGTCGGGTAGGCCACACACCTGGCTACACACCTGGTCGGGTAGGTCGCGGCGCGCGGGCGGCGCGGGCGGCGGCGGCACGCGCGGCGCACGCGCCGGTGACGACACACACCTGGCTACACCTGGCTACACACCTGGTCGGGTAGGTCACACACCTGGCTACACACCTGGTCGGGTAGGTCGCGGCGCGCGGGCGGCGCGGGCGGCGGCGGCACGCGCGGCGCACGCGCCGGTGACGACACACACCTGGCTACACACCTGGTCGGGTAGGCCACACACCTGGCTACACACCTGGTCGGGTAGGTCGCGGCGCGCGGGCGGCGCGGGCGGCGGCGGCACGCGCGGCGCACGCGCCGGTGACGACACACACCTGGCTACACACCTGGTCGGGTAGGTCACACACCTGGCTACACACCTGGTCGGGTAGGTCGCGGCGCGCGGGCGGCGCGGGCGGCGGCGGCACGCGCGGCGCACGCGCCGGTGACGACACACACCTGGCTACACACCTGGTCGGGTAGGTCACACACCTGGCTACACACCTGGTCGGGTAGGTCGCGGCGCGCGGGCGGCGCGGGCGGCGGCGGCACGCGCGGCGCACGCGCCGGTGACGACACACACCTGGCTACACACCTGGTCGGGTAGGTCACACACCTGGCTACACACCTGGTCGGGTAGGTCGCGGCGCGCGGGCGGCGCGGGCGGCGGCGGCACGCGCGGCGCACGCGCCGGTGACGACACACACCTGGCTACACACCTGGTCGGGTAGGTCACACACCTGGCTACACACCTGGTCGGGTAGGTCGCGGCGCGCGGGCGGCGCGGGCGGCGGCGGCACGCGCGGCGCACGCGCCGGTGACGACACACACCTGGCTACACACCTGGTCGGGTAGGTCACACACCTGGCTACACACCTGGTCGGGTAGGTCGCGGCGCGCGGGCGGCGCGGGCGGCGGCGGCACGCGCGGCGCACGCGCCGGTGACGACACACACCTGGCTACACACCTGGTCGGGTAGGTCACACACCTGGCTACACACCTGGTCGGGTAGGTCGCGGCGCGCGGGCGGCGCGGGCGGCGGCGGCACGCGCGGCGCACGCGCCGGTGACGACACACACCTGGCTACACACCTGGTCGGGTAGGTCACACACCTGGCTACACACCTGGTCGGGTAGGTCGCGGCGCGCGGGCGGCGCGGGCGGCGGCGGCACGCGCGGCGCACGCGCCGGTGACGACACACACCTGGCTACACACCTGGTCGGGTAGGTCACACACCTGGCTACACACCTGGTCGGGTAGGTCGCGGCGCGCGGGCGGCGCGGGCGGCGGCGGCACGCGCGGCGCACGCGCCGGTGACGACACACACCTGGCTACACACCTGGTCGGGTAGGTCACACACCTGGCTACACACCTGGTCGGGTAGGTCGCGGCGCGCGGGCGGCGCGGGCGGCGGCGGCACGCGCGGCGCACGCGCCGGTGACGACACACACCTGGCTACACACCTGGTCGGGTAGGTCACACACCTGGCTACACACCTGGTCGGGTAGGTCGCGGCGCGCGGGCGGCGCGGGCGGCGGCGGCACGCGCGGCGCACGCGCCGGTGACGACACACACCTGGCTACACACCTGGTCGGGTAGGTCACACACCTGGCTACACACCTGGTCGGGTAGGTCGCGGCGCGCGGGCGGCGCGGGCGGCGGCGGCACGCGCGGCGCACGCGCCGGTGACGACACACACCTGGCTACACACCTGGTCGGGTAGGTCACACACCTGGCTACACACCTGGTCGGGTAGGTCGCGGCGCGCGGGCGGCGCGGGCGGCGGCGGCACGCGCGGCGCACGCGCCGGTGACGACACACACCTGGCTACACACCTGGTCGGGTAGGTCACACACCTGGCTACACACCTGGTCGGGTAGGTCGCGGCGCGCGGGCGGCGCGGGCGGCGGCGGCACGCGCGGCGCACGCGCCGGTGACGACACACACCTGGCTACACACCTGGTCGGGTAGGTCACACACCTGGCTACACACCTGGTCGGGTAGGTCGCGGCGCGCGGGCGGCGCGGGCGGCGGCGGCACGCGCGGCGCACGCGCCGGTGACGACACACACCTGGCTACACACCTGGTCGGGTAGGTCACACACCTGGCTACACACCTGGTCGGGTAGGTCGCGGCGCGCGGGCGGCGCGGGCGGCGGCGGCACGCGCGGCGCACGCGCCGGTGACGACACACACCTGGCTACACACCTGGTCGGGTAGGTCACACACCTGGCTACACACCTGGTCGGGTAGGTCGCGGCGCGCGGGCGGCGCGGGCGGCGGCGGCACGCGCGGCGCACGCGCCGGTGACGCGCACTCCGCGCACGGCGGCTGCGCGCCGCGCACTGAACGTCGCGACCATGATTCCGGCATACAACTGGAAACATAGGATTGGATTAATAATACTGTAACATCTGGCCACACTAAGACAAATATGTGTGGTATGGCCCTGATAAAATAAAGTTACTGTCACGTACTCGGTGTTTTTTGGACTATTAATTAATTAAGTTCCTAATCAGTGAGATCGGTACAAATACAACAAATACTATAGGACGTTACTGTAGGAACAATGCCTGTTGAATATTTTTTCAAACGGATGACCTTGGGAATAACTGCAAAAGGCTTCTCTCAACTTCAAACGACTGACTTCCAAACCTATTTTGTAGGGAAACTTAATTTTTGAGAAAATTTATTTCCCAACCCGCTCCAACTTCACACAGGTGCATTGTCAAAAAATAGTACATAAATAATGTAACAAAAAAGAACATTCTAAGTATGTATTCTACTTTCCTATTCGTAGCCCTACTCAAAAAGGGTACAACTCTCAGAGACTTGTAAAGACACCCTTTTCGTTTAGGGTCGCTCGCACACGTTGAAGCGGTGGCAGCTCGCTTCAGGCGAGCGGCGGCGTTGTCGCCGAGTAGATGGTAGAATATACTCACGCTTGATGCACAATATGGGCGCAAGGCAGCGACGCTAATGGCTCCGGTTGCGTCGCTAAAGGCTCCCTACACCTCGCACACGCTGGAGCTACCCACGCGGCGGCAGTTGTCACTGAGTAGCTGGGAGAATATACTCACGCTTGATGCACAATATGGGCGCAAGGCAGCGACGCTAATGGCTCCGGTTGTGTCGCTAATGGCTCCCTACACCTCGCACACGCTGGAGCGACCCACGCGGCAGCATTGTCACCGAGTAGATGGTAGAATATACTCACGCTTGATGCACAATATGCGCGCAAGGCAGCGACGCTAATGGCTCCGGTTGCGTCGCTAAAGGCTCCCTACACCTCGCACACGCTGGAGCGACCCAGGCGGCGGCAGCTCGCTTCAGGCGAGCGGCGGCGTTGTTGTCACCAAGTGCTGTATAGATGTCTGATAGGCGGAGGCGAACTCGACGGACTAGCATCTGAAGATCAAGAAAACACTTTTTGAACGACGTGTACAGTAGGTATACAGGGTGTAAAGGTTTCAGTAACGATGTCTTTTACACACTGTATAAATAGATGCGGCTGAATGCACCACACACACTAGGATATAGTATTTAACTACCTATTGTACCATGGGTACCTACCTAATGATGAGTATGGAACTAGATTACTATATAAGGAAACCCTTTCTATTAAATAAAGGTCATTATACCACGAACCACTTTGAGTATCATTGCTGCTCCCGTAACGTCAGTCACTTCAGACGAAAATGACAAATTTTACCTTTTCAGCGCGAAAACTTCCTGGAACTTTTATATCATGCCAGCAGCACATGTAAGGTCAATGCGGGTAAGATCAGGAAACCGTCTACCAACTGATTTCCACCCTAACTCAACAATATAAGACTAATATAACGGACTTTCCTTATAAATAAAATGTGCCGGACTTACCAACACTGACCTTAGCTCTTAACCTTGAGATTAACGCCGTGATTGGAGAAGCAACTTACTTTCTACCCATCACGGCATTGGTACGAATGAGATGGATGGAAAGTTAGTTGCGTGGTAAATGTCAAGTCCAAATAATACCATGAGCTGACAGATAGTCATTCTGGAGTCTGGAGTGATCATGGCGGACGCTGCTAAAGCAATTTTCCTGTGGATTCGAGATACTTACTGGCGTATAGACCAGACCACATTTTGATAGGACTAGGAAGGCGTTTAAAAGGTTAAAAGACATTAGAAGCCATATTGATAGTATTAGGTATAGTAGCAGAAGTAGCAACGCATCGACGAGAATTAGGAATCATGTTCTTATGGAAGTTCTTCGTCACGTTTAGGGGTATATTGCTTTTCGCACATTTATTCAAAAATCACAGTCAAATGTGGCAATCTACAACTGACGAGAATGTACTCAACGGAAATTTAAAAAAAAAACTCTCTTTATTTACCCAAACACAGCAGTTACAATTTTATCTGGCGATGTCCGGTGTGCCCCAAACTAGGCAAAGCCTGTATCTTCCTGTAGTCAGTTTACAAAACAAGAAAACATGGTTGAGAATTTTCTCATGAAAAATTCCAGTATCTTTTTGAATGTTCCGCAACTCGTACCCAAATTGCTAAGCAGGAGACAGTATCACAGTCTGCGACCATACTTACATGGACGTCTAACGCCAGCCTCAAAAAGACCCCAAAAAAATTGTTCAAATTGCGCCAAGATGGACAAGACCGCGCTTTTCTTAACACCGTGCATAGTTCGACGCAACACTTTTGGCGAATGTTTATAGAATATAGCCAATCAAAACTTTGATGGACAAATCACAACTATTTTTAAACGACGGTTTAAGTTTTTATAGGTTGATATTGAAATTCATTACCGTGCATTGAAGAGGGGTGACACTTGTCAACTAAAATTCAGGAGCGTTTTTGAAAGGCAATTTAAATTTTCTTCTTTTCAAAGGACGTCCAGACAGCGGGTGGCGCCGTCCATGGCTTCCATCTGGGCTAGTCTGTCGCCTAGTGTTCATTGCAGAGGGGGTGACACTTGTCAACTAAAGGCAATGCGGCATCCATGTTTTATTTTGTTTGTAGATCACAATACCTTAGCTCCCACGGAAGTGGCCACCTCCAAGAGCCGAGTGTTGAACTCCAGGGGCCGACGAACTGCATTGAAGAGGGGGTGACACTTGTCAACGAAAATTCAGGACCGTTTTTGAAAGGCAATTTAGTACGGCATGCGGCTTCCATGTTTTATTCGTAGACCACAGTACCTTAGCTCCCACGGAAGTGGCCACCTCCAAGAGCCGAGTGTTGAACTCCAGGGGCCGACAGTTGCAGATACGTCCCTGCTTCCGAAGGGCTTCCAGACAGCGGGCGGCACCATCCATCGCTTCCATCTGGGCTAGTCTGTCACCTAGTGCTTATTGAAGACGGGGTGACACTTATCAACTAAAATTCAGGACCGTTTTTGAAAGGCAATGCGGCTTCCATGTTTTATTCGTAGATCACAGTACCTTAGCTCCCACAGAAGTAGCCACCTCCAAGAGCCGAGTGTTGAACTCCAGGGGCCGACAGTTGCAGATACGTCCCTGCTTTCGAAGGGCTTCCAGGCAGCGGGCAGCTCCGTCCATTGCTTCCATCTGGGCTAGTCTGTCGACTAGTGCTTATTGAAGAAGGGGACACTTGTCAACTAAAATTCAGGACCGTTTTTGAAAGGCAATGCGGCTTCCATGTTTTATTTTGTTCGTAGATCACAGTACCTTCGCTCCCACGGAAGTGGCCACCTCCAAGAGTCGAGTGTTGAACTCCAGGGGCCGACAGTTGCAGATACGTCCCTGCTTCCGAAGGGCTTCCAGACAGCGGGCAGCTCCGTCCATTGCTTCCATCTGGGCTAGTCTATCGCCTAGCGCTTGGCCGGCACCCATTGCTACTTCATAATGCCTGTGGATTGAAGATATTTTTGAGACTTATTGTGTAACTGTTCAAAATGTCTTGTTAAATATTGTAAAATTTGTTTTCACTTTCAGTTACAGTAACCTTGTATGTATGTATGTATGTAAATTCTTTATTGTACACAAAATACAGGCAAAAATACAAATTTTTACAAAGAATTCCTTGTTCCCTTATAGTTTCGCTATGTTTTTGTGTCTGTCTGCCACATAGCTCAATGACCGTTAGTAAGTACTAAAAATTTGCTTTTAGTACCGTTTGGCAGCCAGATTTGGTAGCTGGCTGCTAAATTGGAAATATTGTTTCCCGCCTGGTAGCTAGCTATGAAATGGGAATAACTGTCCCATCTCGTAGCCGGATTTGGTACCTGGTTCCAAATGGGGTAATGACAATTCTCGATTTAAAGCCAGTTACCTATTGGGATTTTATTCCCATTTGGAAGTTGGTTACGAAACTTTGGCTACAAAACGGCACTAAAGGGAAATTTGCAATTTCGTATTCGTTTACTTAGTAATCAGAACGATAAGCGACAGCATCGTCAGCAACTCTTGAAGATGCCTCGTAGAGATTGTAGGAAAATTAATTGCATTCAGAAAATACACAATTATAGCGGGTTGCACTAATTAACTTGCGTGTATTGAATCGCGGAATATCAAAGAAATATTGTTTGCCCTTTAATATGGACTCCCACAAAGTCCCTAACACCTGATTCAATATAACATATTAGAATAAAATATAATATAAACATTTTTTTCTGGTCCCCTACATGTATAAGTGAAGCTGATCTTTTAAAGGACACCCTACAGTATGTGATATCGTTGAATAGATCTTTTGATAACAATAAGGTTCCCAAAAATATTTCTGTTTAGGGCAACATTTTCCGAACAGGTTAAGGATTTCCGACAATTATGTGTATTTACCTGAGCGCTTTCCCAATATCGCATTTCCGTCTATAAACATCTCCGGCGATTCGGACGGCTCGTGCGTAGCAGCCCTGGTCTCCTGCCACTGCTGCCAGCCTTAGTGCTTCCTGGGGGCGGATATAAATGTCAGAGGCGTGAGGAGAGTGGGCGTGAGGTGAACGTCGTCTGAGTGATTTAACTCGTAAACACTCAGGCTACTAGCTTAAAGCACTTATACTTGGGAACAGTTCTCAAAAACTTTGTACTCAAAGACAAATTGATAATTAACCGCTTAATTTTCTATTTTGTATGATCATCAATATTTATATTACTTATTTCACATAACTAAGAAAACCCATGCTGTATGAAACCTTAATTGTAAATAAACGATCAATAATTGAGTAATATTGAAAAACTTGGTAACAAAACAGGAAAATGGTAACTCACGCATTTAGTGGTAATAATTGTATACACACTTTTTGATAACTGCTGTTGGTCGTTCCAGGCGAATGAGGAACGACCAAGTCTAATTGCCGCTTAAGGTCGCTCCTCACTCGTGAGCGGATCGCGGCGCGACGCAGCGAACGTGAGTGTAAAACTTACACGTGCGCATTTAGAAATCGAGACCACACTCGCATTTGTGTCTTCGCGCCGCGATTTGCGCACGAATGGGGAGGGAAGGAGGAATATTTACATTTGTTTAATATTGCTTTAGGGCACTTACTGTGATACACAATAAACGTGATGCCTTTCCGCACTTGTATAACAGAGACCAGAGTAACAACGCGACGATTGTGGTTCACGATAAGATTTTTTTGAAGTAACAATATTGACGAGGTTAATACTAGACATCCTCAATGTTGTTTCTTTTATTTTGTCTCAGTACTCACATTGCAGTAGTCATGCGCGTCGCCCAGCTCGCCCCTGGCCCGTAGCGCGGCGGCCATCTGCAGTAGCGCGACGCGGTGCCGCGTGTTGAGCGCATCTGCTTGTATAAGATAGAACATGTAGCACTCACATTGCAGTAGTCATGCGCGTCGCCCAGTTCGCCTCTGGCCCGTAGCGCGGCGGCCATCTGCAGTAGCGCGACGCGGTGGTGGCGCGTGTTGAGCGCATCTGCTTGTATAAGATAGAACATGTAGCACTCACATTGCAGTAGTCATGCGCGTCGCCCAGCTCGCCTCTGGCCCGTAGCGCGGCGGCCATCTGCAGTAGCGCGACGCGGTGGTGGCGCGTGTTGAGCGCATCTGCTTGTATAAGATAGAACATGTAGCACTCACATTGCAGTAGTCATGCGCGTCGCCCAGCTCGCCCCTGGCCCGTAGCGCGGCGGCCATCTGCAGTAGCGCGACGCGGTGGTGGCGCGTGTTGAGCGCATCTGCTTGTATAAGATAGAACATGTAGCACTCACATTGCAGTAGTCATGCGCGTCGCCAGCCGTAACGCGGCGGCCATCTGCAGTAAGGCGACGCAGCCATCGATGTCTCGCATTGAGGTCTCGCATCTGCTGTCTGTATAAGATAGAACATGTAGCACTCACATTGCAGTAGTCATGCGCGTCGCCCAGTTCGCCCCGGGCCCGTAGCGCGGCGGCCATCTGCAGTAGCGCGACGCGGTGGTGGCGCGTGTTGAGCGCATCTGCTTGTATAAGATAGAACATGTAGCACTCACATTGCAGTAGTCATGCGCGTCGCCCAGTTCGCCCCGGGCCCGTAGCGCGGCGGCCATCTGCAGTAGCGCGACGCGGTGGTGGCGCGTGTTGAGGTCGGCGGCGCGCGGTCCGCGGCCGAGGTCGCAGGCGCGCGCGGCGCACGCGACGGCGCGTTCGGCGTCGCGCAGGCGGCGCCATAGCTCGGAGAGGCCGACGTATACCTGGACCACAGTGTAATAGACATTAGCCCTTTTATTCGTAAACGTCTCCTCCGTAAGCAAACCGCTTAGTATTATTTGTCCTTTTCGCTCTTATAGGCATTGATAAGACCGATAGGGACAAACTATACTTTGCAACTTGCTACTTAAGTTAGGCGACGTTTATGAATAAGGGGTAGGTCATTCATTATCATTAGTATCATTACCTATGAAATTAGCGTTGGTATTGTATGGAAGATTTTGAGGAATTTATTTTTCATACAATAGGTAGATTTTAGGTATACATATATTATTTGTTGATGTCAAGGTGTAGGGTTTGAACCAGTAGTAGATTTTTTTCTCTCTCTTGATAATTTTAGACGATTCGAAAATGCTTATTAATAAGCTTACTTGAAGAAAGAATAGTTTGACTTGACTTGACTTGACAAGAGGTCGTCTCCAAATAACACCAAGGGCCTAAAAGAGCCGTAAAAATGTCATGTGATTTGTACACAAGACCCTACCTGCAATAGTAACGTGTTGTCTCCCTGCGCCTGTGCGACGCTAAGAGCCTTCTGGAAGCCATCCATAGCCTTCGAGAAGGCCCCCAGCTCTAAGCTAACAGCTGCCACGGTGAGATGAACGCAGCCGGCGGTCGAACCGCCACCACAGTCGTTGTAGAGGGCGTGACGGGCGTAGGATAAAGCTCTGAAACCATACAAATCAGGATTTCCTTAACCTCCTCCCTACAAGGTTCCTACCCAAAGTACATGACCCTCTATATTGTAACTCCATGCCAATTCAATAACTATTCAGTTAGGTAAGTCCAACTTCGAAAAAGAGGTCAATCGTCGAATCCGACTCGGTCGGGCAGTGTTCGGGAAACAATGACACATCTTTTCGTCCAATATTCCGCAGTGTTTGAAGATTAAAGTTTTTGATCAGTGTGTGCTGCCAATGATGACATGTATGTACCAAATGAAACGTGGTTACTTACAATGGGACTCATTAAGAAGGCTCAAATTCACCCAAAGGACAATGGAGGGGGTTATGCTATGTTCTCTGCGAGATCGTATTAGAAATTAGGCTATCCGCAGCAGAACCAAAGTAACCGACCTATCTGTCCGAATCCCTAAACTGGAGTGGCAGTGGGCGGACATATTGATCGTAGAACCGATGGCCGTTAGTGCGGCAAGGTTCTCGAGTGGTGGCCACGTATATATACGCGGAAGGCTCAGCGTGGGTAGGCCCCCCCACAATCTTTCTGCTGATACGATTATGATGATAATGATGTCAATTAGATAAAACTCCATTTGCATTAGCAAATTTTGACATAATGTAGGCCGGAGGACACATCCCTCGCATAGACAAGAAAAATTGCCAGTTAATTTTAAATATATAGTGTTGTAGGGACACATATGTATCGACATGTATGCTGACATCGCATTCCACGTGTAAGCCGCGAGGCGCGGTCCCGCCATGCCAGTTGCCCCCCGCCTTTCGACTTACACGGTTCATTTCCTGGTTAATATAAACACTTTAGTAGTGTTGCTAAATTTATTGTGACTATTTGACAATCTGTATGAAGTGATTAAATAAACTTTAGATTAACACATTACCCAGTGACTTTTGATAATCTCTACCACAATCAACCTTTCTTTGGAGTCAGATAATAAAGTAGTAAATGAAATAAAAATACACCTACAGTGTAAATAGAATAGATTTTGTTTCAGGAGACTTCAATAGGCCTCTGGGTGGTTATATAGGTACCTGTCGAGTCCGCCCAAGGTCTGATGTGCCCTGGCCAGATTGAGGTAGGCCTCTGCTCGCATCGGAGCTGAGTCCAACTCCTCCGATATCCCGAGCTGGCGATTTGCAAATTCCAGGGATTCCCTGCAAAAAACAAATAACCTTTTGGTCCCAGAGAAAGACTGAAGCATATTTTGTACCTATACACAATTAAGTTCCGATACGTTACAATAACGTGAAAATCGTAAAGATTCAGTCATGCAGAAGAAAAGCATCCAAGTTAACCTCTTCAAATTTCATCAAGTCATCGACCAAAGCCCGCAGTATAGGTAATTTCACCAGAGTTGAGGTGAATGATTACACACACATCCAAATGAAGTACTAATTTCAAAAAATTTAGTGAATGAATGACTTGCGTCAAAATCTTGAAGCAAATCCCTTGAACAAACTTTTTGGTCAATCTTACAGTTGCAATTGAGTTTGCTGTCAGTACCAAAAAGAACACTAATTTCAAATTCCTTGTGTGTTTACATCACGTGTTGATGTGTGCGGGATCTCAACTCTCGTGGAACTAGCTATACACGTCCGGATACTCCACGATGAGGATCCTCTAAATGGATCGAAACATGTCGAGCAATTATTGACTTAAATTACGGGAGTAGGAAGTAACCCATTTGATTAATATTTAAATAAGTTACCGTGCAACGCTAGATGTTATAACCTTAACCTTATTGACGTACCTGTATTTCCCAAAGTCCATATATGCCTGATACAAATGGCCGAGCAATGCGAATCGGTCGCTCCGATGCCGGACCCCTCGTAGTGCCGATAGCCATATTTTGACCGCTAGTTGTTGTTCGTTCTGTCCGTAAAGGCGTACGCCGCGTTCGATCTAGAAAAAGAGTATCATTTTTTGATGCTTAGCAAGATCCACCGCATTTCTCAAAATATCTCGAAATGTTTTGTATGAAACGTTTCTCTTTTGTTACCAGATCAGTATACATTTTGGTAAAAATAAAGGAACGTTTCATACAAACATTTTGAGCAATGTAGGGGATCTTGCTCTGCATCATTGACTCTACCAGCCTACCAATATTCATCAATATCGAAGACGTGATCCAGATGTACAAACTTTTAGAGAAATACTCAGGCATTTTTTTTTTTTATGTTGGCACAACAAAGTGGCTCCACTCCACCTGGTCGTAAGTGAAAAGTAGAGCCCAAATCGCGGCGGCAACGATCAGGAGACAATCAGTAACCTGTTAGTTGCCACCGCCTTGCTGGCCCGCTAGATGCTTCTTCGCGCTTCGTTTAAAGGGTCCCAACTTATAGGTATGCGGAAACACATGTGCCGGTAAAGAATTCCACTTTTTAATAGTCCCGCATTTATCATAGCCACATCCAATCTAGTTATAATTTTGTCAAAATGTCCATCTGGCAATCCGAAAAACAGTCAACCCCCAGCAACCAGTAGTTTACCTGTCATCTAAAGGTCAATAACCTCACCTTCCTCCTAGCGAGATATTGATCGATGCGCATACGACAGCCTCTAAAGCAGTCGAGGAGCCCCGCGGCGGCGGGGGGGCGGTGCGCGGGGCCAAACCGCGAGCCCCATCGCAGCGCGCCATTCCGCTCTCCGCAGTCTTCCGCGAACGAGTGGAGCTCTGTGATAGACGTGCTAGTTACCACGACGTTTCATAGATGGCGTGATTCTCGAGAAAAAGCAATTGATTTTTTTTCCTTAATGATATATCCAGAAGACTGAAATATCAGTTACCAATTTTTTTCTATGTTCTTATATTAATTAAGTAGATTTAAGCGTCTACATATATGTATATGTATATGTGTGTACCTACAGGGCTAGGCTAGAGGCTAGACAAATGGGAGATCAACTGTGATTTATTAATTTTATACACACGAAAAATTTGGTAACTGATGTTACGGCTTGTGCACCCATAATGTATGTAATTTCTACTAAGAATTACGATTTTTCCCTCCCTGTCCTAATGGAAAAAGACACTTGTAATTGGCGCACATATTGTATAACCTAGTTTTAGTATTAACATAAGCTATTTGATTTCTAAATAAAAAAAAATCCTAAAATATGAATACATTTTAAAATTTTCCTTTGTGTTGCCGCCATACAAAGTCGATAGGAAAACAACATAACAATAGGAAAAAATACTTTGGGATAGCATTTCCCACCATGTTAGAAAGAATTCGTAATTCCGAGTAGACAAAAGAAATCGCATAATATGTTAAGGAATTTTCGCAAGTGAGTTTACTTAGTGCCTTTTTTGAGAAAATCTTGTAGTAATAAAGTTGAAAAGTTTTGGCTAAAGGATGAAAAAGGTGAAAGTAAGAAAGGTGTAGACGTTTAATCTAGAAAACTAACATATCGGTAGAAAAACGAGGCAAATGTAAAGTGAATGTATGCAGTAAAATAATGAATGTATGCGTGATGTGTTAGCCGATACAGAAAAATTGATTTCGCGCTGTATAATAATATGGGTAATAATATGGGTATGTAAAATGCCTTATTTTCAAGGACAAAAAGGGGGTGCGATATTATTAGAAGGAAGAGATACGTGAGTAAGAGTACAGTGTGAAAAATCCAGTTCACAGTACTTTTTCCCTTACATTTTTCAGGGCCATCTGTACTGCAAAATGTCGTACGATACACGTGCGAAAAGGAAATTCGTAGAGAGTGGCGATAAATAAAAAAAAATAAATCGACACGAGTAACTTAATTTTTTTTTGCACTTGTATCGTTATGAAATGTCCTCCCTTAGACACTTGCCCGCACACAAACCATCTTTATTACAAAACGAGTATTTATTGACATTGAAAGCCGTGATGTGTGACTTAAAGATCGCCTTTAGGCACTTATTCAAAGACTGGCGCCCAACGTGGGGCTACCACGATAATATGCCTATGAAGTGTTGCCTTATAATAATAACCAAAGATCGGACAAATTTGCGTCATTATACGCAATAGTCTTAAGGTGCGTTCAGACGAAACGAGCATTCGATATTCTAACCCCCTACTCTACGAAATTCGATCGTTACACAAAACGTGATTCGTTGATTTCGTAGAGTGGGGGATAGAATAGAGAATGCTCGTTTGGTCTGAATGCACCTTTAATATGAGTCTAAAATTGATTAAAAGATTAACCCCTTATTCATAATCGTCTGCTAACTTAGCAAGCCTGTAAGTATTATTTGCTCATGTCAGTCTTATCAATATGTCTATAAGAGCGAAAGGAACAAACAATACCTAGTAGCTTGATAAGTTAGGGGACGTTTATGAATAATATGTTAAAGATCGTATGTGGGAACTTATTCAAAAACTGGCGCCCAACGGGGGCTACCATGATAGCATGCCTATGAAGTGTTGCCTTATAATAATAACCAAAGATCGGACAAACATGCGTCATTATTTGTAATAGTCTTAATATGAATCTAAAATAGATTAAAAGATAAGGTGTCACTTATTGCCACCTGGGGCCCACATTGGGCGCCAGTTTTTGAAACTGGTGCCCAATGTGAGACTACCATGAAAGTATGCCTATGAAGTGTTGCCTTATAATAATAACCAAAGATCGGACGAATTTGCGTTATTACTTGCAATAGTCTTAATATGAATCCAAAATTGATTAAAATATTAACCCCTTATTCATAATCGTCTGCTAAGTTAGCAAGCCTGTAAGTATTATTTGTTCATTTCGATCTTATCAATGTGTCTATAAGATCGACAAAGACAAACAATACTTAGTGGTTTGCTAAGTTAGGAGACTTTATGAATAAAGGGGTTAATTTATAATTTCTTAAAATCATATTTCTAAGACGGGTCATTATGAAAGTATTGTGTAAAAAGATATTCATTAATCGAAATTAAATCAAGAAATTGATTGGTCAATTAACTATTCAATCATTGCGATTAATGACGTTGGGTGTTTCCATGCGATTTTTATGCGGTATTATTGTTTATTACCATCACCACTTTATTTGCCGTTTTATAAAAGCAACCAGGATTATTATTACAGAATAGCAAATAAACATACGTCTGCTACAAGATAACCCAAAATTACTTCACTATTTATACGCAGTTCGTCAATACTGTGAGAATGGTAATGATTTAATTGTTGCGACAGAATGATCGCACGGAACTACCTTCAATTTCTCCGATCTCTACTTCTATCAAATACTTCAGAAATGAAATAAGGGACAGATTGTGATAGTTGCTTACCTGTTTGATCGGGCAAGTCGGGCAAGCCTTGAAGTAACAGACATATTAGACATGCAGACAGATAAGCGATGATTGAAACTGATGTATAATTATGATTTATGATACAGTGTTTTAAGAAAGTTTACATTGACCTTGTCAGACAAAAAAATATTCTGCTATACAGTTTCGGGGGCCATATCTGTGCGGACGTGTTACGATAGATATAAATTTGTTAGTAGAAATTGTATAGAAGAATTTTTTTCTGCCACGACACGCGTCCGGCACGCTAAATGTCTGTAGATGTAAATCGACCTTTATAGTTCCAACTAGCGTTGAAAATGTCGGAAAAAATCAAATTGTTTTTTTCGGGAATGTATGAAAATTTCGTTTTTTTCGGGTCTTTACAGAAATAATCAATGTCACTGTCACTCCTTGCCATCTGTTTCAATTGATTGGTCATCGGTGACATCGCGTTCTCCTGGTATAAGTGAAAATTAGACCTGATTCTCCTTGGCTTAGAGTTGAAAGTAAAGTGGAAAATTTCATTAATTTTTTCGTAAAAATCCGGAAAAAACAAGCTGTTTGGAAAGAAACGGGATTTAATACGGAAATTTTTAACGCTAGTTCCAACCACGTTTGAATACTTTTAAGAAAAATGGCGCCCAACGTGGGACTTATATGGTATTCACACTACGAACAAATAAAACATGGAAGCCGTACGCCATACTAAATTGCTTTTCAAAAACGGTCCTTAATTTAAGTTTACAAGTGTCACCCCCCAATCAATACATCACGGCAATGAATTTGAATGTCAACCTATGAAAACTTAAACCGCCATTTAAAAATAGTTGTGATTGGTTTCATCAAAGTTTTGATTGGCGATATTCTATAAACAATTGTCAAAGAAGTTGCGCCGAAATATGCGCGGTGTCGCGTAAAGCGCTATGTCCTTGCCCATCTTGGCACAATTAAAAATTGATTTTGGGAGCATTTTTGATCTGGCGTTAGACGTCTATGATATATATGGTCGCAGTATTCACAACGTGCTACTTTATGATTAAAAGACCACACAAGCCCATTTAACTCGTATATCAGAACAATTTTGACAGTAATAGCTACAGTAAAGGGTCACTTTCTGTGTAAAAGTTTACCTTTGCTCAAAACACGTTCTGAGCATATACATTACAATCTATTTGAATGATGACTTTATACTGAAATTACACAGACTCTTTAATACTTAAACACATGTTGTTGTGGCATATAATCAAATATTCTTTATGAAATACCTTTAAATGTTTGCTGAGACCGGATTGTCATATTATATTTCAGATTGCTTATACAGCTATCAGCTTGGAAATATAAGGACGTAGATTCGAATTTCCGGATATTGCTAAATTGGCTATTTTTCTTTGATTTCAGTTTTAATATTTCTAAGACCTAAAGCCAAGAAGTACCAGGCTGTCAGGAGTATCGAGGAGTTACCTGGCGGCTCATCGAGGTGGTGTGAGGGGTCCGGCGAACTCAGAAGCCGTGTTGCTGACAGCTGATGAGCTGGTACCCCGCTGGAACAAACAGTTCTAATTATCACTGTCATCAGCATATTTCATTCCGCTGCCGGACTTAAGTGGGTTGTTCTCTTGGCGTTTCAGTCGCTTCATTCCCTTCCTCACATATTCTGGAGAAATGAGACACAATAACAGTGATTTGATAAAACTGTATACTATTGTACCCTATACAATACAATCTCGATTAAAATATAGTAATAATTTTGGCTCACTTTAGAATAAATTTAAGGAAGGTAATGAAAGCGCTTCAAACGCCAAGATAACAACCATGCCGCTCCTATTATCTATGCTTATGTATTAGGAGTAGTGTTGGTAAAGACTCAAGTCCCATTTTAGGACTTCTCATTTTTAGGGGATCGAGCGTCAAAGACTACCTACAGAGTTTAAGTCGCAAGTCGAGACCTTCTTATAGGCTTACTGAGTCCTGCATATAAAACTCAAGTTCTAATGTGAATACTAAGTTTTTAAATGCCAGTCCAAAAATTATGAAATGATACAATGCCATATACCTATTAAATGTTCAAGGTTCAGAATAAGCATATAAATACAAACAAGTTAGTTATTGTTCAATCTTTATTTGAATTTAATATAATTGATTTTCATCACAATGTTGTATTAATTTCTTATTTAAATTATATAGAAAAACATTAATTTCAAAACATAAATCTCGTGAGTTTTTTTAAAGGACTCGAGACTTTGTAACATTGTAAAGTAACTCAAGTTTTGACTACATGGTTGTAGTCCTTAAAACTGAGTCGAGTCTTAGACTGAAGGACTCTAACGGTTCGAGTCTTTACTAGGCCAACACTATAATTAGGAGGCAAATGGCCATAATCGCTACGTTGGGCAAGCGGATTGGCGATGGCAGTGGTCTACTGTGATGCTGCCCATCATCAATCTTCAATATATGAATGGTTAGTGACACTTCTATCCCTTAGTCGACTCTGAGGACACCCACGGGAAGAAACTCGGTTTTAGAGTTAATTTTATAAACTAAGCGATATTATAATACACGGTGCTCGTGAGCATTCCGAAAGATTTTAATGCTGAATTCCTGAGCATATTTGGAGTAATTAATGTCATATAAAATTTCGTGGATTCGGCTTGGTTCCAGAGATAATTAACCATTTTTCGAAAAAAGTGTTTCGATGTAACTCGTCATAAAACTTCTTTTTGATTACAATGCTACCACAATGTGTTCTAATATTACCACACCTTTTGCCTGACAGTCAAAAAATAAGAATAGACTTGTCGAAAAAGCCTGTACCTAAAAAAACAATTGAAATAAATAATTTAAACAAATAGTTGTTATGATAAAAAGTACTGGAAATGTTAAAAAGTATTCAAAAAGACTAAAAAAAAGAAAAAAAAATTTTTTTTGGTGGAATTGACATTAGGTCTCATAATATTTTTTGTTTATTTTGATGTCTAGAATGCATAGTTAAAATCTTTCGGAATGCTCGCGAGCACCGTGTATAAAAACGCCAGTAAGTTTAAATTCCTAAAGATATCCTATTTACTTAACTGTCGGTTACAGATCTGAATGCAAATATAAGGTTTTTTTAATTTTAGGGTAGCCTTACACCTGTAAGTTTTTCGTAAATTGTAAGGACGGAGCTATACTAAGGAATGAGAGGTGAATATTATTATCTCATTTCTTAGTATAGCTCCGCCCTACAACTTACGTAATAACTTACTAATGTAATACCAGCCTTACGCTAATTGGGTGTCCCTAAAATTAAAAATGCCGTAGATATACTGACCTACAATAACCGCGAACTTACGACGTAATTTATGAGGATCTGTCTCTGTCACTCCACCGAAAGCTTCATTAGAGTAACAGAGACAAAGCGGAACTTACCCGAGGAAGTCTCGCGACTCTATAGAATCCCATGACATGTTCCTCGGATGGAGCCGACAGCGTCACCTGGATGTCGGGTGCATCCTGCCCTCTCGCTCGCACACCGCGTACGAACACTGGGGAGAGAGAGATGGTTAGTTAGTTGTAGTTTTAATTTTTGGGAACATACTCTGTTTGGAAAGAGAAGGCATGTGAGATACAAGGTGGAAAGGGAAAAAAATAACAACATATTCCTAAGGCTACGAAATGTTATTTTTATGGTATTTTGAATGCCTTACTAAATTAGAAATGTAGTAAATTTTATTAATAAAACTGTCGCAAAAATGCACTTTTATGTTTTTTTGAACAATGTCTTAGGACTGCTAAGTAATTAACAGAGTTCGGATAAATGTGCGTCATTGTTCGCAATAATATGGACATGACTCCAAAGTTGATTGAATAATTAATCATTTTCAGAAAATTACCTATTTGGCACTGGTAACTATGAAAACCATTGTAAAAAGTCACCCTTACGGCTTCGAAATTAAATTTCAAGAAATTATTCGTTTAATTATTTATTTAATCAACTTTTGTGTCATATCCATATTATTGCGAACAATTACGCACATTTTTCCTATCTCTGGTAATTAAAAATCCATTTGAAGTCTGTCAATTAAGTGTGACAAGAAAAGAGTCATTGAGTAACTGAAATATCGGGTGCTCAATAATTACAAATTACATGGTAAATATCTCGTTTTAAGTTATACTAATAATATAAATAACCAGGATATTGGATGCGATTCTACGTGCACATCGGCTAAATAGCCTAAAATTAAAATGTCTAATTGGGTATGTCAAGTTTTTTGAAGTGGTGTAAATTATATTTTATTTGGATGATAGGCTTCCTAAGGATCACGAAAAACCAGTTATTTTATTTTTATAACTATTAATTTATTATTAATATTATTTATAATATTTTTAATTTATGGCTCACAAGCTAAACGACTTTTGCGCTACTGAAAATTTAAAAAAAACACATGATGGTTGTCAAATATGTCACTGTCAAAAATAACTACGTCTTTCAACGGTTTTATTCGTTCGATTGCATTTGGTGGTATCAGTGATTTGTAGAATATTTTTAACGACCTCAGCACGAATTTTGGACTCTTGATCTTGCCGCACTACTCCATGACCCCTGCACGATATTTTGGACAACGTTTGGATCTTCCTCTGACTACCTACGCTCTGCTTTTTGGACTACGTTTTCTTGCCTTTCTGACGACCCTAGTTTTGACTATTGGACTGCTTCACCTACATCTAGATACAATGAATAGTGATAGCAACCGAACCGTGACGGAGTATTACAGAGATATATATGCTCATGTGCTTCGTACCCAGCTGTAAGAAATACAGACGCGACTTTCCCGACTCAGCTTTTCTATGTGTACCAAAATGTTTACAACCAACTTGGTGTCACGCGTTGGATATAAATTGCCCGAAACGGACCCTATATGTTTGTGAAGTGCATTTCAATGTGAGTGTAGTGACTATTCTATGTATCAAAATTATACTCAATAACACGTTTTTATTGTTATTATTAGTATGCGTTTTAAATATTTTTCATTTCAAAAAAACATACTAACATATCAGTAGTTATTACTACAAAATAAAATATTTTAAATGTTTTACAGATGGAAGAAGATTGCTACAAAAGCAATTCAGGAAAATTACATTTGAAAAAGACAGCAAACCTAATACCTAATAACTAGAACATATTGTATATTTTGAAGATGAGACTGCAAGTATTAATAATTATTACTACTGTAGTAACTTAATAGATTTATCAATACATAGATGTAAGGAAATACATAGATTGCGATGGTGGCCTGGTGGTCAGATGTAGGCCTTTCAATCTGGAGGTCCCCAATTCAAGGCCCAGTGTGTACTAATAAGTTATTTGGAAATTATGTATATAATATCATTAGATATTTACTAATTGACTTTCCCTCTTCAAGTATTATTTGTTTTTTTATAAATTTTTACTTGTCTACTTTCAGGATATTTCAACTGATGACAAACTCAACTATACTGTTGTAAACAACAAGGAAACATCTATAACAATCACTCCAAAAACGGTAAGAAGTTTACATTTCTGAATTGAACACTTCGGAAACCACAATTTTGAACTATGACCCAGAAACTAACAGAACCCACTAGGCAGGCAATGCAATACCGCACACCACGATTGCGCCGCTAGGCGGGCACGCGGCTGAAGTCAGCAAGTCCACCTGCACGATGGTTCTAAAATAATGTTCTCATACTATTATCAGTCTTGAAAAAAGATTACAATGTCCCAAAAGAAAAAAAAATAGACTTTCTAACTTTTCTGTTAATAGCAACCCTGGTAGCAAAGAGAAGTTTACGAGCGCCTACCTGGCGGGTACGCGGTGTCGAATGTGTTAGTGGAAAAGTGCACACATATTCATACCTTAGGCACTGGTCTCACCGCGAGCTACTAAGCTATGAACTATCGCCTATAAACACGAATAAAAGATACGCACTCCCGTGTAAATAAAAGAGACACGGCGATACTCGACAGCAATTAGCTATCAACGCCGGGCGAGTATCGCCGTGTCTCTTTTATTTACGCGGGAGTGCGTATCTTTTGTTCGTGTTTATAGCTCATAGTTCATAGCTTAGTAGCTCGCGGTGAGACCAGTGCCTTATATGGGTATCATCTATGGGTTGCTAATACTATGATAATAGTCTACAACACTAATAAACCTGTTTTTATTTTTTCAGCGAGAAATGTCCACCCAGACCGACATCACTATATCAAATAAATTTGTCATGGCCAAACCTTCAACAAGAAGTGTGCAAGTTTCAGCTGATATTAAGGAAGGAGCAAGTGTGGCAGAGAGTCAACCATCTTCATCAATTGCAAGCCGTTCACCAGCGTCCTCTCTGTATGAGCCCTCTAGTCCTTTCTCGTCTAGCTCAACTAAAGAACCCGAAAAAAAAGATCTATCAGGACGTACACATATTTTAAAAGTTATTAAGGAATACCCTAAAACATAAACATAAACCTGCAAAGTAATATTATAATAAAAATTCAATAATTTATCGTTTTGTTTTATTTTATAAACAACACAAGTAAGTTTTTTCTATAGTATAGATTAATTTTAAAAATACAATCTTACCCTTCGCTATCACATTTTTAGGGTTCCGCAGTAAACGAGCGAACAGCATAGCTCAGTGGCCGTCAGTACTAAAAATATGCAATGTGGTACAGGTATACATATTAATTACGCCGACTATGTAGTGGAATAAAAAGTAGAAAATTTTTTTTTTCGGGTATCTCCCCTAACAGATAAGTGCATTTATTTTTTTATTTTTCGGTAATTCTAGTGTGGGGTATCGTTGAATAAGTCTTTCAAAAAGAATAAGGGTCCCAAAAGAAAGTTTTTTTCTAAAGTCATTATTTTCGGAGACAACTGCTTCAGGACAAAAAATGTCTCCATGGATCCATAGGTTAACCCTAAACTTTCATATACAGATACAGTGCCAAGTAAGGGTTAAAAAAATATGAAAAAAAATCATGAATAGTGTCACTTATACAATACCTACTTTAAAATAAACTATATCGAACATAATCGGCCCATAAATCCTACAATGAGCAGGGGCCGACAAGCTCTTGGGCGATTTATTTTAAAAATAATATGATTATTAAGGATACACAAATGTATTATTCGCCTTGAGGGGCATTTTAAGTCAAATTAATAAGTATGGTAGGATAGCTTTTTTAGCTCTTAGACTCCTACCAAAAAAAACTTAAAATACATTCCCTACCCTACACACATTCCCTATTGTGTAATAAAAAAGAACCAGGCATTGTATTTACAGTTATTGAAAAGGTTGCTGACACTAAGCAAAGATTGGTTCGGACAACAAGTAGCAGCACACGGTATGGTATATTTTAAAGTAACAGATTTTTTTAAGACAGTATTTATTTATTCCTATCAAGACTTTAAGATATTGCATTATGTAAAATTTTTGGGTAAACTATGTCTTCCCAAAATTCTTCCGTGGCAAGTTTCTTGAATCCGCTCGATCAAATCCACTCATGTTAAAAATCAAACGGCAGTTGTTGAAAATCAAATCGAGGGTCGTCAGAAAGGCAAGAAAACGTAGTCCAAAAAGGAGAGCGTAGGTAGTCACAGGAAGATCCAAACGTTGTCCAAAATATCGTGCAGGGGTCATGGAGTAGTGCGGCAAGATCAAGAGTCCAAAATTCGTGCTGAGGTCGTTAAAAATATTCTATAAATCACTGAAACCACCAATACAATCGAACGAACAAAACCGTTGAAAGACGTAGTTATTTTTGACAGTGACATATTTGACAACCGTCATGTGTTTTTTTTTAATTTTCAGTAACGCAAAAGTCGTTTAGCTTGTGAGCCATAAATTAAAAATATTATAAATAATATTAATAATAAATTAATAGTTATAAAAATAAAATAACTGGTTTTTCGTGATCCTTAGGAAGCCTATCCATCCAAATAAAATATAATTTACACCACTTCAAAAAACTTGACATACCCAATTTTTAATTATAATTTAGACGGCGAATTTGACAAGTGCTATTCCAGAACGTCATCCTGACTAAATTTAACCAGTTTTTAACCATATTCTAAAATTTCTAAGTTGAATCGAGTGTGTTGCTACTTTAAAAAAATAAGTGAACGAATGAATGAATGATATCTGTATAAAAACTGTAAAATCGTTTTTTATTTTGGGTTACATATGATAATTTAATAAGTTTTATTCCATTACATATATGTAATACTTGTTTACACATGTTAGACCACTAAAAAGTGACTTTTTAAAATTATGTGTTTAAAAATATTTTTTCCAATTTGAATGGGCAACATTATAAAGTAAACTGGTAAGAAGGAGGAGGAATTTGAATGTTTTGCGATGACTCCTCTTGCCTGTGCTTGGCATCTATTAAATCTTGCCTCTGGTGACTCGGCAACTGGGTCAGGATGAGGGGTCATCAGCCACGGGAGAAGTGGGTAGCCTTTGTCCCCAAGAAGCCACTCCATGTCTTGGTTCTGAATATACCGCCCTTCGAGGTGCTGATGCACATTACTGCTCCCCCACACAGCAGCATCATGGGTTGAGCCCGGAAAGTTGGGGTTTACGCTAGTAATCCGACCTGTACCATTACACACCACTTGACAATTTATACTATAAAACCCCTTCCTGCTAAAAAAAATATTACCTGGGGCAATAGGCTGGTTATTTGGAGGTTTGTGTATAGGCATGTGACTGCCATCTACCGCACCCAATGTATATGGCATTCCAAAATTGTCCTGAAACTCCTGCATTGCCTTCTCTTTCTCCAGTCTGGTCACTGGGAACTTGATTCACTGTGGGGTCAACCTTTCTATAATAATGGGGCACACAGCTGCCAGACTGCGGCTTATTGTTGGTTGACTTTAAGCTAGTATATTAATTTCTCCCACAGCAGTCTGGTAATTGCCACGGGCAAAAAAATTTAGTGCACTTAATACCTTTAAATGTGGGGGCACCGTCCCCACTCGTAGCGCATCGCCTTCACACAAAGTGTCCACTACGTGCCGGCCCATGGCCCGCGATAGCCTAAACAATTTGCGAAACTTCCGCTCAGACCGGTCAAATGGATTAGACTCGTCTCGTAACCTCTTGAAATACATTTTTTCACCGTCGCCCTCGCCATACTCGCTCTCGTCGGCCACCACAGCAGCTATGACGTATTCTTCATCCATTTCGAAAATAATTATTTTGTAAAACTTGATGTATTTGTGTTATCCTTATTTTAAACGGGACTATTTTATTCGCCGCTAAAATTAGTCAGCTTAGCTTGACGTTTCTATGTTTTTGTTTTAAAAATACATGTACTGAATAGCATTTAAGCAGCTAAGCCTAAATTGAATAGACCGCCTAAATTTAAGAAATATTTGATTATGACAGCTGCTCTTAGAATAACAAAGTGGTTTAGCGACGCCTAAAAATAATTAGGAGGTTTAGCGGCCGCCGTAGAATCGCATCCATTAGCTTACAAAAATGTAATAAAATACCTGATTCAAACTCCGAAGCCTGCACACCTCAACACTTGATCCATTTTGTATCAAAAATGGCAGCCATCAACATTGACTTACGGCATTACCTGAAAAAGATTAAGTTTTTATAATCACCAAATTAAAAAACTACTTGAACCGAAGTAATTCTGAACACTCAAATCAAACTATTTATGAACTAAAAATTTTGATTTGCGTTTGTTCGAGAAAATTGACTGGTAGTTGCTGAGACAGAGTGGCCGAGCTGTGCGGACATCAGCCGCGAAAGCTGAGCACGTGGGTTCGATTCCCACCTCGCACGTTGGTGATCTTGGT
>JALPQI010008089.1:0-59300 GCA_025490895.1 Thaumatotibia leucotreta | reverse complement strand
AATATCAAAAGAGACAATTGGAATTATATATGACGCGGGTTGGCTGTTTAAAATACGGTCATCCACTTGGTTCCTTTCATTTAAGAGATAATTGCTGTCATTTATTTTAACTACTTGATAATAATAATTACATGCGAAAACAAAATCTGAATTACCTACAGTAGTTACCATTGTTCTTATGCCATCATTTTAAGGTATTTTAATATCTTAAGTAATTTCCGACTTCCTTGATTAAATAGACGAATTAAATATGTAGATAGAGTCGATTATAGTATATAGTCAGCAGCAGATATTGCTAAACGGGCAGGGTATTTAAAAGTGAACTTGGCACGACCTTATTGCTAATACTATAAGAGTGTGTTAAGATCATTCAACATCCTACCCGCTAAGCAATATCTGCTGCTGACTATACCTAAATATCTGGATAATTCCTCTACACACTGTTCTATATTTTTTAAGGACCTTTGAAGATTTATAACGTTCCTGTATACGAACTCTAGTAAATAATATACCTACAATACCTAACAATAAAACACCAACTATCCAAATGCAACGTCAATCTAAATGAATTATCCATAATATGTGTCATTGTTAAGAAAGAGGATTTCCCTTTACGTCCACGGAATTAGAAAATAACCCACTCATCCCTACCTACCTCACTACACCACTGTCTGTCATGAGTGTCATGACATAATACGTTCATAAATCTCTCTCTCTTCCTCGTTATGTATCCCACATGGTGGTGGGGTCAGCCTTCTTTATTGTTCTCCTCCACTTCGCCCTATCTTTGACATCGTTTTCAGAAATATTGCATTTAGCCATATCTGCCGGCAACACATTTGTCCAGGTAGTCTTAGGCCTCCCTCTTGAACGTTTTCCGGGGACAGACAAATTCACCAATTGGTTGCCAACATAATCGGGTGGTCTTCTCTTGACATGTCCATACCATCTCATCCTGCTTTCCTGTAGCTTATCGGCTATGTCACGGACTCCCAGACTACCTCGCACGGTACGTATAATACGTTCATAAAATATCTCTACATTTTTTTACTTATCGCATTGGAATAAGATGCACAATTGTATACTTATTTGTGAATTTTACCTAATACAAGTCAACGTCACATGTTCTAGCTGTTAAGGAAATATCATTGAAATATTGAAATCGTGGTTTAATAGATATTATCCTCAACTGACCCTGGAGAAACTATGAGTACTTCAGGTAATTATAAAAAAACCGTAAGGGTTCTGTTTTTGTTATCTTCATCATAATCATAATTTTAGCTGTTTATCGCTACTAGGGCTTGCAATTCGAAATTTAGAATATTCGGAAAACTTCGAATGGCACAACGCTTGCACGTCACGCGCACGTGCTGCACACGCGTTCGGTATGGCTAGGCCTTTACGGTTACACATAGCGCACTGACCACCGAATTAATTTATCGTAATTTATACGTGCCAAAAATATAAAGATACTCGTTACCGGTTTTAGTGTTAAACAGAATATTCTTCTTATCTGTTCATGTTGTAACTACCTAGGAAGTAAACCTAGAAGTCACATAATCCATGACTTATCAAATTATAATTTCGTTACACATGTTGTAATATCTAATGCTAGAAAGTTGTCCATCTGTTGAGATCGCTGATAACGTATAGTTGCCGATTTCTAACAATTATCTTTTTACAGTTATAAATTGATCCTTATTAATATGACGGTAAGACTCACCTGAGTCTTAACGTCATATATATAACGCTCATTTCTAAACTGTTGGCAGTGACCCTGCCTACGAAGCTGGAGGTTCCGGGTTCGAATCGAATCCGGCAAGGACATTATTTTTGTATTTATTTATCACAAATATTTGTGCTTTGGTCATGGCTGTCTATGTATTTAAGTATCTATGATGTATCTATCTATTATATAAATCGTCGCTTGGTACCCACATCACAAGCCTTAATTGAGCTTACCGTGGTAATAGGTCGATTTGTCCTTTGTCGATTTATTTGTTTCTTTTGTCAGCCTCTGTAGCCTAGTTGGTAGTGACCCTGCCTACGAAGCTGGAGGTTCCGGGTTCGAATCCCGGCGAGGGCATTCTTTGTGTATTTATTTATCACAAATGTTTGTTCCTTGGTCGTGGTTGTGTATGTATCTAAGTATCTATATGTATCTATCTATTATATATATCGTCGCCTGGTACCCACACCACAAGCCTTAATTGAGCTTACCGTGGGACTAGGTCGATTTGTGTAAGATGTCCCAAGATATTTATTTATTTATTATTATTTATTATTTGTTGTCGATTTATCGATTTTATAGCGGAAAAATCGCTATACTTACTAAACCTCGTATTTGCGACACTCACTTGATGGAATAATCTTATTCAGAGTGAAAGAAAGGTGACATTTCCATAAACAATATTAAGGTAGAAGTACCTACGAGTACCCGACGCTGTACCAATACTCGTCGTAATAGCTTGAGTTGCAATCGATAAGATAAAAACTATTAGGGAATTTAAACGATGATAAATGTACCTTTAATGCTTTATATCCCAACTTTGAAATAATAAGCTTATATCTAAATTATTTGCATAATTTTAAGACAGGCTGTCATTTATTAGGACTAAGTGTTATTATTTTCAATGTCACAATATATGACATTGAAATTTATACTGTAGTGCCATCTATTGGGACTGCTAGCAAAGCACCTGACACTTACTCGTACAATGGAGTTGATTAAGAAAATTAGCAATTATGAGAAATTTTGATATTGTTACCCTATAAAATAAATACTATTTAACAAAATTTACAAAATCCTCTCCCAAAACACATGACAATACTTTATGTAGATTTATAAATGAGTAAAATATCGTGATTCTAAATATTCTCTGTTAACAGGTTACGTATTGGTACTTCAACCTTAATTGGTGTTTACAATCAGTAACTCTCACAACGTGAACAAAAACAAAATATAATAAATACTAAACAAATGCGATTCATGTCTAATAGCGTGTTGAATGCGCATGAGACGAAAACCTTCACCTTCTTTCTGCTTATTTAGTAACAAGAGTAAAACGTCATATGTACCTTTAGTTTGTTTGTACCGTAAAGGTCTTCGCGCGCATTATACCAATTCAACAGCAACTCCACTCTATGCCAAATATTGAAATTTGTCCTAGGTTAAATAAAAAAAAATGTTAGACGAGTGGTCTACACGTCGTACACTAAAAGTCAACCCCAACACGTTCGTCACACATTGACCACACGTTGTCCACGTGGCGACTATGCGTTTGCGACTGCCCACTGGTTCACGTCGCGTTGTCCATTAGTGACCATTGGGTGGATCAACCAGTTGACTGCTCATCGAAAGTGTAAGTAGAGTTGCTGCCGCGTTGGCGTGGAGTTGTTATAATCTACGAAGACCTTTAACCGTTGTAGGAGCATTCCATGAAAAGTGTCGTAAGCGACACTGACTTTTCAATAATTCCTGAGAAATGGTCTGAGTTCTAATGACGCCTTGGTGTGACAGAGACAAATCACCGAAAATTGCGAATTTCGGAGTTCACGGTAGGCCAACACATGTCAGCCTGTATCTCGCTTAGCGGTGAACATTTCCGGTTTAAATCCCGTTTCTTTCCAAACAGCTAGAGGATTTTTTCGGAAAAATCAGTGATTGTTTCCATGAAATAAAACTATGAAAACGGATAAACTCGCGAATATCAACTAATTTTAACTTCATTCCGACGTTTCCCGACGAAAACCCTGTAAAGTGTTCGAAACGCCGAAAAAATCCTCTAGCTGTTTGGAAAGAAACGGGATTTAAACCGGAAATGTTCAACGCTAATCCTCGCGGTAACCGAAGAAAATATTATGATTGTTTCCACTTTAATTTTCAACTCTAAATCAATGTAAATTAGGTCTAATTTTCACTTATACCAGGAGAACGCGATGTTATCGAGGAAAAGTGAATTGAAATAAATGGTAAGGAGTGACAGTAACATTGATTATTTCTGTGAAAACCCGAAAAAAACTAAATTTTCATACATTCCCGAAAAAAACATTACATTTTTTCCGACACTTTTAAACGCTAATCTCGCTTTCCACTCAAATGTCACCCTGTATAGTCTACCAAGTTCAAAATCTCTTTAAGTTCTTATAGCAGACTAATATGGACTAAAATGTCACTTGTAATGTGTGTAGGTTGGTATAGGTACCTACTCGACCATACATACACTCGTATCGTTATCATTATATTTCTTGATAGGTATGCACTTGTAAGCATTTTGAAGAGTGCCTAACGCTGTTCAAGTGAAGTGTATGTGTCGTTAGTAACTATTAAAATCAAGGTTCTTAAAATGTAGGTGAGTATAGATGAATTATCAAGAACTTCATGCACATTCTTGATTGTATTGGTGGTATACTAGTAGACTACTAGATAGTGTTGCTATCAACACTGCGGATTACGCTGAACTGGCAATGGGCAGGCCACATTGCACGCAGACCAGATGGCTGATGAGGTCGAAAAGTGCTCGAGTGGAGACCACGGTTTGGCAAACGCTGTGTAGGACGTCCACCCACGAGATGGACAGACGATCTTATGAAGATCGCCGGGAGACGCTGGATGCAGGTCGTTTCCAAATGATGTATGTGGAAGTCCAAAGAGGCCTATGTTCAGCGTTCAGCAATGGACGTCTTACGGCTGAAATGATGATGATCAACTGCAACACTGTTGGCTGTACGAGTACGTCGATGGACCTATTACAAATGGCATAAGGTCTATGTCATGTCTACTGCTGCCCACCAAAAGGTGGATTTGGACGCAGTTTAGGATAATATCTGGGTCTCTACCTAATATGATAAATCATCAGCACATCATCACCTATGTCAGTCTACCGCTGGACGTAGACCTATCGTAATACCTAATAAGAGAGGCCTACGTCCAGCAGTAGACATGGAGAGAGGATACTATTCGTATCTACATAGACGAATTATGCCGCGGCCACGACATCGGTCTAAGGCGACCGGCTTAGCGGAAAACGTATGGTGCTCCCTCTCGTACCCATATCGGCATCCTGCTCCAACTCATGGATTCGCTCGCCGCTGGTTGCCTTAGACCAATGTCGTGGCCGGGGAGGTAAATGCTCATAATCACCACGCTGAGCAAGCGGATTAGCGATGGCAGTATTGCGTCCAATATGATGCCGCTACCCATCATCAATGAAATCAAAGAATGGCCAACGACACTTCAATCACTCAGTCGACTCTTAAGGCCCGCGGGAAGAATTGGGGTGGTGACAAATGTATTCTTGCTGCCGTCACCGTGATACGTATTAATTATTTTTTAGCCTATAAAACAAATGTTACGTAACCCTAAAACAACAGCTTACGTCATTTGTTGTGGCTAATGACAGTACGAGTAATGACGTGATGATACATCTGTAACTGAAAAATACGATTTATCATCAGAGACAATTGAGCTAGGTGGTAATTCCACGTCACCGCAATTGGGTTTCATATAGGTAAAACACAACTTTGTTTTAAGAGTCCGGTACTATTTTTACGAAATTGCTCATCTTTGTGATAGGTACTATATTGGAGGAATTAAAAAAATCTTGCTAGCATTATAGCATATAACGTAATATACTTTCAATTGTAACCGAATAACTGGAGTACTTTTCTATGTTTGTTCTTAGTTTTTTTAATAATGTACCTCAATCTAGGAGCTGTTTCGCGATTTTCGATGGAAGAGGTAGCTTTTGTTCACTTTTTTACAATCAAAATGATTTCTCATTTTTATACATAATTTTTTGAAAAGTAAGAAAAAATACCAAAGTTTAGTAGATAAATTAGAGTTAGATTATATTATATCGTAGCAGTTGTAATTTGTATGCGTTAATTAATTATTAACGATTTCCACTATCAAATGTATACCGGACTCTTAATAATTTTGTCGTGGGATTGGGAATATAATAAGGTGGAAACACTTTTCATACTAAAAACAATTGTGTTACACGTAGAGGTGACAGCAGTAAGAAAACATTTGTTACCAGTACCACCCCAACTCTTCCCGTGGGCGTCGTAAGAGTCGACTTAGGGATTGAAGTGTCACTGACCATTAATTATTGAAGATTTATGATGGGCAGCAGCGTCATCACACTACTAAGATCGCCAACCCGCTTGCCCAGAGTGGCGATGGTAATTTCCTTCAAATGCTTCCATTACGCATAGGTAATAAATGAGGCATATGTCCAGCAGTGATGAACTCATTACACAAATACACACTATTGTTACCTACATGAATATGTACACTAGATACTTTCGAATATGATTTCGCATTAAATTAATAGAAAAACTGTTAAAAACTTTATTTGAATGTTTTCCTGTTAAGATTTTTTTTGTGCGGTTTCTAAATTCGAGTATATTTATGTAATGATTTAATAATCAAAACCAGAATTTCTTTTTTGTATGACAAGCATTCCATCTGAAACAATTTTCCTTTTAAGTAAATGGTATAAGTATAGGTCAAACCAAAATGACTGAAACCAGAGTTGTTCCTAATATAGTTTTATTAATTAACATATAGGCAGTGATCGTAGAAACGTATATCATCAGTGCTATTTTCATTCAATATAGAATAACTAAACAACTGATTTAAGAATCTTGAGACTGCCTATATAATGGCTGAACTTATAAATTGTTTTATTTTTACTTGATTTAAATTTTGTTCACTTTTGAACCATAATGGTTTAAAAGTGAATAAATTTACCAAGGATACGATTTCTCTTTATGTATGCGTTTATGTTTTCTAAAACTCGATGGATGTGCAAATGTTTTATTACAGAGTTCGCACTCAAACGGCTTTTCACCGGTATGTATGCGACTATGTAACTTCAAGCCCGAAAGTATTCTAAATTCCTTTTTACAGATTTCGCAAGTGTATGGTTTCACTCCACTGTGCAGTCTGCTGTGAAGATTTAAAGCAGATTTATGTGTGAATTGCTTGTTGCACACTTCACATACATATTGTTTTTCTCCACTATGTATTAGCATATGACTCTTTAAATGTGTCTTAGTCCTAAACGGTTTCCGACACATTTCGCATAAGAATGATTTCTCGCCGGTGTGTGTTAACTTGTGAGCTTTTAAGTTGCTTTTTAGTGTGAAACTTTTATTGCAGATATCACAAAAATGTGGCTTTACGCCCATATGCCCATTCATGTGTCTAGATAGTTCGCTCTTACGTAGAAATTGTTTTCCACATATTTCGCAACTAAATAATTTATCACCTGAATGCGTCAATAAATGTTTCTTTAAGGCCCATTTTAGTTTAAATTTCTTATTACACACATCACAAGAGTACAGCGTATCACTTTTAGTGTGTATAAGTGCGTGTGTTTTCAGGTTACCTTCTTGTGAAAATTGTTTATGACAGATGTGACACGCATACGGTTTCTCGCCTGTGTGTACACGCATATGTTTCACCAGATAAGCCTTCTGCGTAAATCGTTTGCCGCAAACTTCGCAAGAAAACTGATAATCACCTGTATGATACTTCAAATGCGCGTTTAACGTACATTTTTGAGTGTACCGCCTATTACATAAATCACACTGATAACGTTTCTCTCCTGTATGTGTGACTTTATGGATATCGTAGCGAGATTTGAGAGTGAATTTCTTATTGCAAATGTCACAGGAGTATCTATAATTTCCTGTGTGAGATTTTACATGTGCGTTTAGGTAACCTTTCTGTTTGAACTCTTTTTTACATATATCGCAGGAGTATAATTTCTCATCTATAATGTCTGATGAAGAGACTTCTTCTGTATCTATAGTTTTGTGGTTTCGTATGTGTGTCTTGAGGGCAGATTCTTGGTCAAATGTTTGTTGACAAATCTGACACGCAAATCTGTCTTGCACATGTTCAGATTTGGCCGACGGGACCAATAGACCTGTAAATTTAAGACAAAATTTATTAACTTTTGTCTCCTTCGGTCTTAACATCATGCGTTTAGGATTGAAAGGGAAAACGATACTTATGGGCTAGCTAAGTTAGAAAACGTATGAATAAGGGGTTCAAGTTTTAAGACATTCGTGAAATAAATCTCTACAAAATGAAAATGTATACTACACTCGCGGTCAAAAAATACGGGTCGGGGATCATTTTTGACGTGTTTTAATTAACGTACTTATATTGAGTTACCATTTCAATTTAATATAATGTATTTATTAATTTAAATATAATTATGATCATTAGTGGTATTTTACATGGCTTTTCAATGCTTTTTACATAGCTTTATTATGTGAAATACAGTTTGGTTTCCCTCAACCTATTTAGCCTTATTGTCTATGCGTGAACTTTAAATGGATTGGGTTATGTAAAAGCTTTAAAACGAATTGTCACACTTATAAACTTATAACTATCAAAAATCATACCGAATATTACGTAAACCAACATCTCCTGAAACACCTAATATTGAAAAACAAATGAATTAGTCCCTAGAAGGTAAAAAAAATACTCACGTGTCGTTAAATCAACACTTTCTAAGTCGTCAGATAGTTCCAATTTAACTGGGTTCTCCTCACCTGATGTAAGAATTAATTCATGTTAGGCAAATAAGATGTATTTACATTGTTTTGAAAATAAAATGCCCTGCCGAGTCACTTGCCGGCAAACATATAACTCTTTATAGTCCAAGAGCCAGTGAACCCTGAGAGTAACGGTCTTCCTGTAAGGTCAGAAATTTGTATACAAACGGTTTATGGAATTCTAAGAGCAATAGTCATGACCTGGCAGGCGTCAGCCCTGCACGTCATCAAGCCCTTTATTTTTTGAACTGTTAAGTAAATTGGATTTCAAAACTTGTTTCTGTAAGTTTGAAAAATTTATAGGACAAAGTTAATTTATTGTACATCTTAAAAAAAAATTGACAGGCGATTACAATAAGCAGAAGTATATGACAGGTCAATTAGAAAATGCACAGTTGATGAGGTAAAATAAACTTCATCCTGTATACTCGAAATTTTTATATGTCTTCAAATAAACGTCTCGGAGTAAGTATGTGCAATGCCAGGCGGTTTTGAACAGCATAAGACCTTGCCAGGCGAGGGGACAGTTAAGTAAATTGGGTTTCTTAACTTGTTTCTGTAAGTTTGAAAATTTAATAGGATAAAGTTTATTTATTGTACATCTTAAAAATAAATTGACAGGCGATTACAATAAGCAGAAGTATATGACAGATCGAATAGAAAACGCACAGTTGATGAGGTAAAATAAACTTCATCCTGTATACTCGAAATTTTTATATGTCTTCAAATAAACGTCTCGGAGTAAGTATGTGCAATGCCAGGCGGTTTTGAACAGCATAAGACCTTGCCAGGCGAGGAGACAGTTAAGTAAATTGGGTTTCAAAACTTGTTTCTGTAAGTTTGAAAATTGAATAGGATAAAGTTTATTTATTGTACATCTTAAAAATAAATTGACAGGCGATTACAATAAGCAGAAGTATATGACAGATCGAATAGAAAACGCACAGTTGATGAGGTAAAATAAACTTCATCCTGTATACTCGAAATTTTTATATGTCTTCAAATAAACGTCTCAGAGTAAGTACGTACAATGCCAGGCGGTTTTGAACAGCGTAAGACCTTGCCAGGCGAGGGGACAGTTAAGTAAATTGGGTTTCTTAACTTGTTTCTGTAAGTTTGAAAATTTAATAGGATAAAGTTTATTTATTGTACATCTTAAAAATAAATTGACAGGCGATTACAATAAGCAGAAGTATATACAAAATCTGACACGCTCGGCCGCCATACAAATGAATGAACTTGTTTCTTCTATTTTCCTTCAAATGCTTCCATTACGTAAAGGTAATAAATGAGGCCTATGTCCATGCAATTTTGAACCCCACTGTACATGAATATGTACACTAGATACTTTCGAATAGGATTTTGCGCTTAATTAATAGAAAAACTTGTTTAAAATTCTCCATGGAGTCATAAAATGTCCAAATCTCTTAAATTTAATTTCATTTAGCTGTTCGCATTACCCCTTACGTCCTAGAAATTTATTTCATATTAGTTTTACTCGCAAGAATTACGCTAAACAGTCTTCAGGCGAGTCCCTAGTTATTATAATAAGTGCCTACTTGATATTGATCCGTTTCATACTTCCTTGTTTGGTCTCAACATTATGATTAAACGTGTTTTATTTTAAGTAGTATTTCTAATTCAAGTCCCAATTAACGAAAAAGTGTTATGAAGAAGCGTACTGGTGATGGGTGCGGCCAGGTGCAGAAATTTCTTATACCTAAAACCGATAGCAACTTTAATGCATAGGTATTTTTGCGCCTGACTGTACGTATCTCCCCTTTATTACTGTATACTGATTTATAACATTCGTAATATAATAAGTATACATTTTCAAACCTATGTTCCTCGCAATTTTTGCACTTTGTACCTACTCTTTCAGTTAAAATTGTGTACTATTACATCTAGCGTTAGACGTCGTATTGTGTATGGCTCATGTTTTCTATCTCTTGTTATAGTGCTGTTAACTTTTATTTAGAAATGAATCTCCAGGTCTTTTTCTGCTGTTTTCGTACATTGTACTTTATCCTCATTTGTTTATGTGACTGTTTGTGTTCTTAATAAACAAATAAAAAAAAACTGTAGAACAAAAAAACTTTTTCCTGTTAAGATTTTTTTGTGTGAACTCTAAATTCGAATAATGATTTAATAGTTAAACCAGAATTTGTTTTTTGTATTTCAAGCATTCCACCTGTAATAATTTTCCTTTTAAGAAAATGGTATAAGTAAAGGTCAAACCAAAATGAATGAAACCAGATATTTTTTACTAATATAGTTTTATTAATTAACATATAGGCAGTGATCGTAGAAACATACGTATATCATCAGTGCTATTTTCATTCAATATAGAATAACTAAACAACTGATTTAAGAACCTTGAGACTGCCTATAAAATGGCTGAACTTATAAATTGTTTTATTTTTACTTGATTTAAATAAATTTACCAAGGATACGATTTCTCCTTATGTATGCGTTTATGTTTTCTAAAACTCGATGGATGTGCAAATTTTTTATTACAGAGTTCGCATTCAAACGGCTTTTCACCGGTATGTATGCGACTATGTAACTTCAAGCCCGAAAGTATTCTAAATTCCTTTTTACAGACTTCGCAAGTGTATGGTTTCACTCCACTGTGCAGTCTGCTGTGGAGATTTAAAGCAGATTTATGTGTGAATTGCTTGTTGCACACTTCACATACATATTGTTTTTCTCCACTATGTATTAGCATATGACTCTTTAAATGCGTCTTAGTCCTAAACGGTTTCCGACACATTTCGCATAAGAATGATTTCTCGCCGGTGTGCGTTAACTTGTGAGCTTTTAAGTTGCTTTTTAGTGTGAAACTTTTATTGCAAATATCACAAAAATGTGGCTTCACACCCATATGCCCATTCATGTGTCTAGATAGTTCGCTCTTACGTAGAAATTGTTTTCCACATATTTCGCAACTAAATAATTTATCACCTGAATGCGTCAATAAATGTTTCTTTAAGGCCCATTTTAGTTTAAATTTCTTATTACACACATCGCAAGAGTACAGCGTATCACTTTCAGTGTGTATAAGTGCGTGTGTTTTCAGGTTACCTTCTTGTGAAAATTGTTTATGACAGATATGACACGCATACGGTTTCTCGCCTGTGTGTACACGCATATGTTTCACCAGATAAGCCTTCTGCGTAAACCGTTTGCCGCAAACTTCGCAAGAAAACTGATAATCGCCCGTATGATACTTCAAATGCGCGTTTAACGTACATTTTTGAGTATACCGCCTATTACATAAATCACACTGATAACGTTTCTCTCCTGTATGCGTGACTTTATGGATATCGTAGCGAGATTTGAGAGTGAATTTCTTATTGCAAATATCACAGGAGTATCTATAATTTCCTGTGTGAGATTTTACATGTGCGTTTAGGTAGCCTTTCTGTTTGAACTCTTTTTTACATATATCGCAGGAGTATAATTTCTCATCTATAATGTCTGATGAAGAGACATCTTCTGTATATATAGTTTTGTGGTTTCGTATGTGTGTCTTGAGGGCAGATTCTTGGTCAAATGTTTGTTGACAAATCTGACACGCATGTCGGTCTTGCGCATGTTCAGATTTGGCCGAGGGGACCAATAGACCTGTAAATTTAAGACAAAATTTATTAACTTTTGTCTCTTTCGGTCTTAATATCATGCGTTTAAGATGGAAAGGGAAAAACGATACTTATGGGCTAAATAAGTTAGAAGTCGTATGAATAAGGGGTTCAAGTTTTAAGACCTTCGTGAAATAAATCTCTACAAAATGAAAATGTATACTACACTCGCGGTCACAGAATACGGGTCAGGGATCATTTTTGACGTGTTTGGATCTACGTATATTGAGTTACCATATCAATTTAATACAATATATTTATTAATTTAAATATAATTATGATCATTACTGGTATTTTACATGGCTTTTCAATGCTTTTTACATAGCTTTATTTTGTGAAATACATTTTGGTTTCCCTCAACCTATTTAGCCTTATTGTCTATGCGTGAACTTTAAATGGATTGGGTTATGTAAAAGCTTTAAAACGAATTGTTACACTTATAAACTTATAACTATCAAAAACCATACCGAATATTACGGAAACCAACATCTCCTGAAAGACCTAATATTGCAAATGAATTAGTCCTGAGAAGGTAAAAAAATACTCACGTGACGTTAAATCAACACTTTCTAAGTCGTCAGATAGTTCCAATTTAACTGGGGTCTCCTCATCTGATGTAACATTAATTCATGTTAGTCTAATAAGATGTATCATTGACATTGTTTTGAAAATAAAATGGCCTGGTGAGTCACTTACCAGCAAATATATAACTATTTTTTGGGTCAGTGATAGTCATGTAGAGTTTAAATTGGTGGAAGCTTTTAATATTTATAATGTTGACATGTACATAAGCACAATGTAACGTGCCTATGTGAATAAATATTATTACATTAGTAAGTTCTTTTACTTATATTTTAAAAAATGTGTATTTAACACAAAACCTTTTTTATATAATAATGACAATATCTTGTGACTCCACACTAGGCTATACCTTTCATGTGGTAAAAATATAAATGTGTAATAATTCTTTTTAATCTTTTAAGTACCTACTCATTTAACTAAAACTTACGAAGCAATGCTCCATCACTCCCACATTCATCAGACATCTCGGCTTTCTGAGGGTTTTCTTCTGAAAAAGAAGATTATTCTTGAAATTTAAGGTACATAACTTAACAGGTCTGTTCTAAAAATTATTTACAGGAGGACTATGCCATCATCCCCGATTTTTGGTTATAATATTTGATCTTCTGTAAAGTAACAAAAATAAAACAATTACACAAATAAAAGTGAGACTTTAATTTGTTCGTTAAATAAAAGTAGGCTTCAATGCTTCATTATAGTTTTGCTTTAACTTTCATTGATCAATATCTCATCAGCCTCTGTAGCCCAGTTAGTAGTGACTCTGACTCTCCCTACAAAGCTGGAGATTCTAGCTTCGAATCCCAAGGGCATTATTTGTGTATCTATTTATCACAAATATTTGTTCCTTGGTCATGGCTGTCAATGTTTTTACGTACCTATATGTATCTATTTATTATATATATCGTCATTTGGGACCCAAATCACAAGCCTTAATTAACACGTTGAACGCCACGCCAAAAATGTAGTCTTTCCATTGGAGCCACAGGGGTCACCGGTGAGCCTAACCATGTTGAACCATTGGGGCCACGGGGGTCACCGGTGAGCCATCGCGAGCCTTCATTTCAAACCTGTTTTACAGGCCACCGTTCACTTATTCCATCCAAAAACGTATGCAGGGTGAGCCTTGTGGCCCTAGAGAAGATACAAAATGCCTTGGTTCTTTTGTACTGTAAAGGACTTATGATTTTTTCGTCATTTTGTGAACTTAGTTAGGGTTGGCTAACTCGTCATAGGTAAAATATGGTTGAAGACTTGCAAATAAAGATTTTAAATATCGAGTTTGGTAAAAAAATAAACTAAATTAGTTTTTAATGTTTAGATTTATTTATTTACCTAATTTTAAGCATATAATACAACTTTTAGTTAAGTTTAAAAATAGGTAACGTCGTCGACTTACTCGCTATCAAGATGGCACTAAAGTTTAAAAAAGCTTGTATTCTTGAGCTTTTCGTAAAACAATTTATCACAATTGGCATAGTAAACTTAAAAGTATTTATTATAATTATAATTCTTATCAAAAGTAACAAAAGTAAAAAATCATAATAGATAGTGAATTCTGTCATGGTTTGGCTCCGGAATTGTTTAGAAGGAAGCTACTTTTTAGATCGAGGGGGGCATTATCTCCAGATCGACGTCGACGGAGTTGCTATGGGTAGCCCTGTGGCACCGGTTTTAGCAAATAACTGGAAGGAGCATTTTGAGGCCAGCATAGATCTGCAACCATGGAAGTGAAATTATGGAAGCGGTATGTCGATGATGTCTTCTGCGTTATGAGAGGTGGCAAGCATGAAGTTGAGCAATTACTCCAGTATCTCAATTCCATTCATACTAAAGTCAAATTCACATATGAATTGGAATCGGAGCGTAGTTTGCTTTTTCTGGACGTGAAGGTGATAGGTCGAGATGATGGTTCTTTGGCGCTATCTATAGGAAGCCCACACACACAGGCAGGTATTTGAACGCTCTGTCTCACCGGCAGCTTCAGTCTGTGGTTAATTCTCTAAAGAACAGAGCACATGACCTTTGTGACCCTGAATTTCTGGAAATTGAGTTATCGCACGTTCAGGAGGTTCTGAAGAGAAATGGCTACATAATGAACAGACGGCAATCCAGACGAATATCGAGGAAGAAACATTCAGATGTTGTGAGGCGACCAGCATTTTTGCCTTATGACAGGGGTGTAACGGACAAAATAGGTACGCTTTCGAATAAGTATTCCATACCAACCGTTTATATGCCGTTATCAAAGGTGGCAGGGTATCAAAGGTCGCCTAAGGATGTTTTACCTTATCACACACCGGGCGTTTATAAGATCGATTGTAGCTGTGGTAGTTCCTATATTGGGGAAACTAAACGCACCATAGCGGAAAGGGTCAAGGAACATATCACGGTTGTTAAAAAGCGTCAAACGAATAAGTCTGCTGTGGCCGAGCATTTGTTGGAGTCTGGACCTAACCACTTGAGCTCCATAACCCGAAAGTCCTCTCAACCGAGCGTATACATCATAGCCGAAAAGTATGTGAAGCTATTGAAATTAAGAAACATCGGAATTTTAATCAAAATGAGGGGCAAGGAATCTCGTCCGCGTGGAATCCCGTGATTGACAAATTTAAGCGTGGTGAAACATCAATTTGAAAGCCATTGGATGTTGTGAGTGTTGTATGTAGACCTAGTGACAACCCTAGCCTAGAAGTGAAAAAAGCTTAATTGTCGTTACAAAACTGACATCGACGATAACTTTTTTGTGAGAGTTAAGCTAATTGGGTGTCCCTAGATGTGAAAATGCCCGGATACCAGCCGTACTGATAGTTGCAAGACTTGCGAATGCGCAGGCAAATGCGGGGTGTGCGGGCGGGTGAGCCGCGGCGTGACCCCGCGGCCCCCGCGGAAGGAACTTCACAATTCCTTCCGTTCAGGCCACGCGGCTCACCGGTGAGCCTTTTAATGAAACTCGAGTTTTTATGACGTTTAAGCTAGTATCTCCTAATCTATTTTGCTAAATATAATATTCTGCATCCAAAATGACCAAAATCTCATTTTTGAGAAAATAGCCCATTACTCAATTTCACCATGGCCTCAACGGAAATATCGTGAAGGCTCACCGGTGAGCCGCGTGGCGTCCAACGTGTTAAGCTTACCATGGGACTAAGTTGCTTTGTGTGAGTTGTCCCAAGATATTTATTATTAATATCCCATTATGCTGGATTTATAGGTGAGTGGCACATGAGAATGGTCACATAAGAAACATGCCACATCTTACTTTTCTGCAGTACTTTCTCCAGGCAGACCTGCAATGCCTTCTGACTGCGCTGCACTTGCAACTTGAAGTCATTCACATTCCGTAGACAACGCACACACTCCTCACAGATCCCACACTCATCATTGCCCAGGCTGACCTGCGGAGATAATGTTAGTAAGCCTGAGAGAATAGTACTAGGAGAAAGAAAAAACAATTATTAAAATAAGTTATGTTACATGGGCTTAGACAAAATAACAGAACACTGGTTTGACACGGTTAATACTAGCAAGAAACTAAGGTATATACTATTTAAAGTTGCACAAGTACGAATATATAAATAGTAATTTACATATATTATTAGTGATGGCATGAAGAACTTGATAACTCAAGATGATACGAGGGGAAATTCGAACTTAATTTGTCACATATTTAATTTGTGTAAGATGTCCCAAGATAGATATTTATTTATTAGATATTTATTAATTCCTTTTCCTGTACAAAAATATCTCAAGTTATCAAGTTCCATGCACTGAAACATAGCTCTATTTATAATTCTATTTCAATTCTAACTTGTGCATGTTAGATCAAAATTCTGAAGTTACAAAGAGTAGCAAATTAAAACAATCAATATTTGCAACAATGTCTCTGAAATTACATAATGAATTGGTGTAGATTTAAAGAGAAAAGAAAAAAAATTAAGAAGCATTACAAAAATGAAGGGTCCACGGAAAAAACATGTCCAAAGCTTTAAAAAATCTGGGCAAATTCACACCTAATTCTGTTTAAAGTATGGTGGTTTTTCCTTCTGTAATTTGAATTGACTAGACATGTTCTTTCCGATCAAAGATCAAATGCAAATCTTAATAGATAGAACTACTTCTACTTACATCTAAATTGAAGCATTCAGTGATCATATCGGAATATATTTCTGTCCTGCCGAGATGTGTGTACAGTGTCTTGAGACCTTTTTCTGGCGGTCGTAGCAGGCAGCAGCGGCAGGCTTGTAGTATTTCCGTATCCGTAGCGTCATCGTCCAAATTAATCATAACAATATTCACGTTAGCAGAAGGACCTCTTGAAGGTGTGATTTAGGAAGAGATTCAGTTCAGTAATTCAGTACCCATTTAAAAACACGTATTGATCGTACTGGGTTTGGATTTTTTATTTTGAATACTTTGTTGACTGTTGACTGACATTGTCAGTTTTTTTTTATTTAGCTTACATTGACGGACGGATAGAGGTGAGAGCGGAGCGAATCCCGATTCCAGCGGAACCACATCCGTACCTATCAAGTACCTATGTTACCTATGTACCTATCCAACCCACCTTAGGTCCACAAAACAACGCTATACAAAGCAAACTAACCACAGGAACAACCTAAAACCTAAATACATTTTGATACATTTTTATTCTAGGTTACTAGGTATTTTAAAGGCAAGATGAGAAGTTTGTGGTAGTCGTGTCTCCAGTTGCTGTAATGAAAAACGTCTCCAGAAAAAAAAAACAAATGTCAGTGTCAAAGTGTCAACTGTCAAGTCAAAACTGTCAAATAATTGTTTTCGTGTGTCGATCGTACAATGCATTTTCATTTTAAATAATTAATTTAGGACTGCAAATGCTTATATAGGTAAAATGAGTGATTTCGCGAACGCTACGGAGGCAGCTTCGCTTGCTGTCAGGTTCGATCAAGCAGGACAGATTGACAAAGCGGTAGAATGTTATAGAACAGCGGCAAGATTACTCGATAGAGTTCGTGACCAGGTTCCTCCGGAAAGGCAAACCGAATTACGTGATAAAGTACGAGAATATCTTCAGAGAGCTACCCTCTTGCAGGAGCAGAAAGGTAACTCACACGTAGATGTATATTTATAGAATTAAAAGAACTTGAAAGACAGTGCGTTTTTTGTCAACATCACTGGACCATGCATTGTGTTGATGACTCACGCAAGTATGACGATGTGAATGATCTCTTATTGACTTAAAACTGTTTATCGACCGTTATTTGGCCTAAGATGTGGTTGAAACTATTACTATTTACTGCAAATCAGTTTTTGGTATAATATATTCAAATATTATTTGAATTCATATTAAATAAGTTGATAAAGCTTAGGTGCTGTCTTATATGTTATTAATGATTACAATCGAAAACACGTAATAAGGGTAATGCTATAATGTCAATCATTTTAATAAGGGACAAGCAGTGATGTTCTTATGTTGCCAATGAGAACATAGTTGTTTTAGTTTTTTTACAGACAATGTTAAGCTATGTTCAAAAATAAACTTCTTGCTCCATTTATGATGCCTTTTCATTCCTATAAAACTTATTAAATGATTCTCAATTCTCTAATTTCAGACAATGCAAAACAAGCCGAGAGTGAACGAGGGCTGCAGCAATGCTACTTCCTCTTACAGCAAGCATTGGACGCCGATGAGGCTGGCCTCGAAGACCTGGCGTTACAGCTGTATACACAGGCTGTGGAGTTAGCTGTCACTATTGTGAGTACACACATCAACATTAATTCACCATTAAAGGCTGAGCAGAGAGAAAGTGAAGGATAAAAATATCGTGTATTATGTCCACATATGTTCAACTGAATCGCTATAGTGAAGTGGCAGTGGGCGGGGCACATTGCGCGTAGAACCGATGGCCATTGGCGTAGCGTGGGTAGGCCCCCCACAAGGTGGACTGATGACCTAGTGAAGGTCGCAGGAGTCCGCTGGATGCGGGTGGCGCAGGACCGGTTATTGTGGCAATCTTTTGGGGAGGCCTATGTTCAGCAGTGGACGTCTTTCGGCTGTTATGATGATGATGATGATAGCAGACTTATATGGGCTAATTTATCACGTGTATGTAGGTACCTACTCGATGATGATGATGTACATTTGTGAAGTTGTTTGACCATCTTTATCATATTTTTATTCATCATCAGCATCATCATATCAGCTGAAAGACGTCCACTGCTGAACATAGGCCTTCCCAAAAGATAGCCACATTGACCGGTCCTACGCAACCCGCATGACCAGGTCATCAGTCCACCTTGTGAAGGGTCTATATTTGAAATAAAAACCACCTATTTCAAGGAAAAATCATTAAAATTATAAACAATCATTAAATTTATTAAGAGCACTGATGTCTACAGAATATCGAAATCCCAGCCCGTTTAACTGAAACCACTTTCCATATTTTAGGCATGGGGTCCTTTATGCACTATGTATGTAGTTTTTTCAGTAAACTAAAGTAAAACACCTCAAAAACTACATACATAGGGCAAAATATGCATACAAACAAAAAATAACGACTACATAAGTACTGAAAGGTGCAAATATTACTCTGAAATCTAATTATAAGATATCTTTTTCACTTTTAGGTTCAACCAATTAGTGAGAAATTAAAAAACCTTAATTTCAGTCAAGTTTGTAACAATAATTAGTGTTTAATTTTTCAATAAAAACTCGGTTTTGGTATTAATTTTATAAACTATAAGCAATATTATAATATAAATATGTTGATAAAGTTTAAATTCCTAAAGATATCGAACTTAATTGTCGTTATAAATCTGACTGCAATTTAGGTTTTTTAATGTCACGCTAATTGTGTGTTCCTAAAAGTGAAAATGCCCATAATAAACATTAAGTGCCATAACTGGAATTATTGTGAAAACTCAACACCGGACTGAAGTCCGAATGAAGACCGAGAAGCAGAGCTGTGCAGGCATCCGCCGCGAACACTAAGCACCTGGGTTTGATTCCCACCTCGGTGATCTTGGTTGTGTTTTAGTATATGACATAACATAACATAACAAAATCAGCCTACGATAGTCCACTGCTGGACATAGGCCTCTTCTATTAACTATGCGTATAGACGCATTAGGAGGTAAATGCCCATAATTGCCACACTGGGCAAGCGGATTGGCGATCGCAGTAATGTGTCCACTATGATGACGCTGCTGCCCATCATCAATCTTTTATCAAATTATGGTCAGCGGGAGGAGTTGGGGTGGTGATAAATGTATTCTTACTGCCGTCACCACACGGCCAATATGACATCCAATACTTATAATTTGCCATATCTAATGATTTGACTCTAGAAATCAAGTGACCCCGACATGCAGACGAAGGTGAAGAACCTGGCCCGGCAGGCCCTGGACCGCGCTGAGGAGTTGAAGGGCATCGACAAGATTGGAGCCATGTCACTCAACGAAGCTAAGAGACCAAGTAAGTAATCATCGGGTGACAACCATAATGGCGATTGTGCACCACAATGAATTTTACTGTCCGGCAGACCGAGTTTTCACGGTCCGATATGGCATGAAAAAAACGCATGATTGGCTTGTGCACTTGTCCGTCTTTTTACTCGGAGGTGCGACCGGTAGTCAGGTTTTTTACGGTTCAATTTAGTAAAATCGGACTATCGGGACGGTAAAAGTCAGTGCAATTCCGGACGCAGTGCACAAGCATTAACACGTTTTTCATAGCTGTCATCTCGGATCGGAAAAATACTGTCCGGAATGGGGAAAAGTAAAATGTCGGACGGTAAAATTACGTATAGTGCACAAGCTACTATATACATTTAACGGCGTGGCATATCGGACCGTATAAAACCGGACTACCGGACGGTAAAAGTCAGTGTAGTGCACAAACGCCCTAACGCACTATAAAAAAACCGGCCAAGAGCATGTCGGGCCATGCTCAGTATAGGGTTTCCGTTATTCTTAAACGGCTGGGCCGATTATGTTCGAAATAGTTTTATTTTGAATTCTATAAGCCCATGATTTATGTTTTTTCATATTTTTTGGACCAACGGATCAAACGTGAGAGAGACACGCACATTTTTTTATTCTGAAGCGGTTATCTCCGAAAATATTGACTTTAGAAAAAAAAAGATTTTAAGACTATTATTCTTTGATGAGACTTATTCAATGATACCCCACACTATAGGATTTATACCAAATAAAAAAAAGATCATCCCCACGTCACCAGTTCGGGAGGAAAAATTTTTTTGTAGTGTTTTTCCACCACTTTATCGGCATGATTAATATATTTTTGTATACCCGTACAGTCGCGTCTAATAATATGTATACATTTCGGAACGTATGTCAAAGGCATAAGGATCAAAATCGTGTACATATTATTAGAGCCGACCGTACCAAATTGCATACTTCTAGTACTAACTAGCGATGTAATGTAACGAATATCGGTTTAGGAATATTCGCGAATGCGAATGCGAATATTTGCGATTCATATTCGCGAATGCGAATGCGAATGTTGGGTATTATACATACCTACCTATACATACATTGCTGGTATAAAATTCCCAAAGGCATTAAGTCCGCCATTTATACTCTTTTGTATGTGCAATATTGTGTAATAAAGTTGAAAATAATAATAAACATTCATTTAAAATCCAAAAATATTGCACGGGCGCAATGAAACTCAAAGAATAGGTCCTTTTGCGTCAATATCTTTGGTTAAAGAAGTATTTAGCAGTGACATTTAGGGACATTTTACCAGAAATACCTATTATACTGAATACTTAATATTCAGAAGTAAATTCATAATTAAGCGATTAGTTTGACTCCAAAGCTACTAGGTGTCACCGTCTTCGCAATCGCCACGACTGTTTTGTTTAATTATATGTATCATTTGTGTTTTATTAACTGAAAATACTGAAATATAACGTTTTATTCATCATTCAGTTAAAATATATCATTTTTAGAGTCGCAATTTTTTTTCCTTGACTTCTAGGTGTTAAGGTCAACTTTAGAATGTATTACTTCTTGCCTTAAGTCAACGAAATAATTAGATAAAAATATTCGCAATATTCGCGTAAATTTTTTGCGAATGCGAATAATTTAAAACATGCGAATATTCGCGAATGCGAATGCGAATATTCGTTACATCGCTAGTACTAACGGCCACCGAGCTATGCTGCGGACAGACAGACAGACGGATATGGCGAAACTATAAGGGTTCCTTACTACGGAACCCTAAAAACTACGAACAAATAAAACATGGAAGCCGCACGCCATACTAAATTGCCTTTCAAAAACGGTTCTGAGTTTTAGTTGACATGTGTCACTCCCTCTTCAAAGCATCAGGGTAATGAATTTCAATATCAACCTATAAAAACTTAAACCGCCGTTTAAAAATAGTTGTGATTGGTCCATCAAAGTTTTGATTGGCTAAATTAATTGTGCATTTTTCAAAGGTGTTGCGCCGACATAATGCGTGGTGATAAGAAAAGCGCTATGTCCTGCCCGTCTTGGCACAATTGAACAATTGTTCTTAGGGGCATTTTTGAGCTGGCGTTAGACGTTCATGTTATATATGGTCGCAGCCTAAAAACGAACCTACAAATTGACTAGTTATTAAAAAACGCCCTGTATATTATTTTTAATTGTTTCAGCACCAAACAAAGCCCAGTTGCAGCGGGAACAGAGTGTCCACTTGAAAGTGAGCGGGAAGCAGGTGTACTCCAACGAGGAGAAAGAGGTGCTGCGGCAGACCTCCAACATCAACAACAACTGCTTTCTGCCCTTCATGGACATCGACCTCTCGGAAAGGTATTTTCACACCCCCTATTCGAATACGGGTCTTTTCTTCCCTGCTACGAGGGATCAAAGTGGCACTTTTCCGTTCAAGGACTTTCTATTGCCAGCCTAAAAAATGACAATGAAATGTGAAAATAAACAGTACGTTCATAATTGATAAAAATTTCTTCAGAATCGATTATTTGCATAAATATTAAATATGTGATATATCTTTTATTTTTCTCATAGGTGGTGTGAAAAGCAGTATGTGTCACACGGTATCAAAATTATTTCGTCTTGGGCGTTAACACTTGAATCCTTCATTACGCTCAGGATTCCACTTTAGAATCCTTCCCTACGGTCGGGATTCAATTGTGGAATCTGTCGGTCCATTCAGGATTCAATATACAACCACGCCGGAAATATACCATTTTGGTCCCTTGTGACACCATCTACTATTACTGTAGCGTGAAGTATATTGCTGCGTGGTGAGGGCAGTAAGAATACTTTGACAAATCTTCCCATGGGCATCGTAAGAATCGACTAAGGGATTGAAGTGTCACTGAGCATTTCATGTATTAATGATTGATGATGGGCAGCAGGGCCATCATAGTGGACACACTATGCGATCGCCAATCCGCTTGCCCAGCCTGGCCATTATGGGCTAATGCCCTGGCCATTATGGGCTAGTGCTAATTAAATTAGGAGGTAATTCCTAATGCCTCCAAACCTACGAACAAATAAAACATGGTTGCACTTGTCAACTAAAATTCCTGAATTTTAGTTGACAAGTGTCACCCCCTCTTCAATGCACCACGGAAATGAATTTCAATATCATCCTATAAATATTTAAACCGGCATTTTAAAATAATTGTGATTGCTCCGTCAAAGTTTTGATTGGCTATATTCTATAAACATTTGTCAAAGATGTTGCGCCGAAATATGCGCGGTGTTAAGAAAAGCGCTATGTCCTGCCCATGTTGGCACAATTGAACAATTTTTTTGGGGGCATTTTTGAGCTGTCGTTAGATTTCCATGTTATATATGGTCGCAGCTCCAAACGTATAAGTACGAGTAATAGGAGAGGTCTATACCCAGCAGTGGATGCGTATGAATATTCTTTTGCCTTCGTATTTTCACGAAAACGCTCGTTTTCTATCTCAATTAGGTTACAGTGCAAAGGGTTCCGAAGTTAATCCCTTAATCGGATAATGGGAATATGATTCCCACCTTATTTTGAATCTCGTGTCTCACTGAAAAGGGCCAAAACCAATGAAATTTTGGTGTGACTCGTGTTTGATTAAGGGTTATAGTGACAGCTACTTTTTCGCAGGTTCCAATACGCAATTCCCTTCGAAGACCGAGCGAGCGAACTGAAGCTGTCATCTAAACAAGCCAGTGAGTTTGACCGCTGGGTGAGACCACACGAGATTTGCTCCGACCCGAAGATGATCGTCGGCGAGCATGTGGATTGCTTTAGTATTAAACAGACTGTGAGTATCTAGTTCACTAATGTACGTCTACGTCTGGCCTTTATGCAGGTGAGTTTTTATTCAACAAATTATCATCATCATCATCAGCCTATGTAGTCCACTGCTGGACGCAGGCCTCTCCTATTAACTATGCGTACGCATTAGGCGGTAAATGCCCATAATCGCCACGCTGGGCAAACGGGTTGGCGATCGCAGAAATGTGTGCACTATTATGACATTGATGACGCTGCTGCCCATCATCAATCTTCTATTAAAGAATAGTCAGTGACACTTCCATCCCTTAGTCGACTCTTACGACACCCGCGAGAAGAGTTAGGGTGGTGACAAATGTATTCTTACTGCCGTCACCACACGTCCAACAAATTATAAACGATTATTTTTTTACGATATGTGCGTAAGAAATAAAGTTCGAAACAAGTGGCGGTAAGATAAAACACGACCGAAAGGAGTGTTTTAAATCGACACGAATTAGAAAAAAACCTACATTTAAACATGTGTATCTTACAATGCGTTATGCGAGAACAATCTTACTATGTAACCAGGCCGTGCAAGAAAGTACTATGAAACTTCATTCCTGCACGTGTGCGGAAAAGTATCACTTTCTTTCCATACGTTTACCCATAAAAATATCACTTTCTGAGCATATGCATTGTAAATTGTACATTACAACACAAGTGCGAAAAACATGAAATTCGATACGAATTACGAATTTCCTTTTTGCACGTGATGTCTTGTACGACGTTTTTTAGTACAGATAGCCCTCCGAAGTTATGGACCTGGCGTAAAATGAGCCACTTCTCGCTCTAGCGTGCCAAAAAGCCAAAATCTGTACAAAAAAATATATTTCATTTTCTATATTTATGTATGCAATTTTTCAGATTAATTAAAAAAAATGTAAGTAAATATGGCTGACTTTTATGACCATAATTTTCATTTGCAGATAGTGTCAGACTGTTCGTTCGTGGCCTCCCTAGCTGTCAGCGCCCTCTATGAGAAAAGGTTCAACAAGAAAATAATAACTTCCATAATTTACCCGAAGAATAAGAATAAGGATCCAGTGTATAACCCGTTTGGGAAGTATATGGTCAAGTTACATCTTAATGGAGTGAGGAGAAAGGTTCGTTCCGTAATTTTTTTATTTATGCTTCATTGTACTTAAAGTAATTAAAAGAATCGGCAACATATTGTTAATAATGGTAGCATGTAGATAATATGACGAAGCTTGTTGCGGATCCCATCATTGATGTGTATGAGACGAAGCCTGTTGTTGATTTATTTTGCGTTTGTTGCCCTCTGACGAAGCCTGTGTTGCAGATATCGCACGCCTAGATCTAAAGAGTATTAACTCAAAAAACTTCACTTTTGAGTTAGCTGCATATTTGAATTCTACAAATCAAGCCGTGTAAGCCACAAAAACCGGTGCAACAATATCTTCGCCGCAAGCCGAATGACAGCCGCTTAAGTACCTTTTGCTGGCGTATTTTAATTATATCAGTACCGTCTAAACAGCAGTATTGTCAGTTGCTCCGCATGATCGACGTAATCCAAGTCTCCAATACAGTGCTATTTCGACTTGTTACAGTCTTCTTGATTTAAAAGTAGCCACTTGTTAGTGATTATTTTGAGTTAATACACTATTTATGAATATTATCAGAATTAGTCATTGTTGTATTTTCAGTTAAAACTGTTTATGTGGCGAGGTAAGAAATATTTTGTTATAGATTTTGATTTAGTTCTCTTTTAATGAAAATAATTATAATTTTTTTGTTATTTCTGTTTTGTTGAATTTTTCGAAAATCAGGTTTATCGTATCCAAAACGAAACATATTGAGTAGTTATTAAGAAAAATTGCAAATTATTCTCGTTCATAACAGTTATGGAATATAGGTAGCAAGATATCAACACTAGTTACCCCTGATTTTATGTATTTTTGAGTTAATACTGTTTTCATGGTTACTTCATTTATTTACCTGCCCACTTTATTGTTGTTTTAGAATTATGAAGTGGCGTGGAAAATTATTAGTAAACTTAGTAAAAGGATTTGTGATTTGATAATAATGATCTCTCTAGTGCTAAATGATTACCTACTCGTAGAAAAATAGATTAATCTGTTGAAATAAAACCTAATAAAGCCTAATAAATTTGTTTTAATTTTTACATAATACTCTATTAGTGAATCATTTAGTGTTAAGTTATAAGGAATAAGATGTAATAACTTTAAAACAACTCAACAAAAGAGTTTCAACTCTAAATGATCCACAAATAATACACAAATTAACATGCAAAACTGTACTAATTTAAAAATCATCTTTTATATCTATTATTATTACCCAATTACAAGAGATTTGATTCTGGTCATTAGAGATACTGGCCTTCGAGCCAGTTATCTTAAAATTAGATTTTTGTTTCGCATACAAACGCCAAAACTAGTTTTTTGTGATTTCTGAAAAAAGTACTTTTTTGAGTTGATACTGTTTAGATCTAGGCGTGCGATATGTTTCCTTGAATAGTTAAGTTATATGTAATAAAATGAGTATAATTATTATCATAGATCTCGAAAAAAGGTATACAAATAAATAATCCTTGTACATTTTTAATAAATAAATATACAAATGATGTCTTCTCTGGGATTTGTACCCGGAACCCCCAGCTTGGTAGGCAGGTTCACTACCAACTAGGCTACGGAGGCGGACAAAATAAAAACTAATAAAAACTCTTTATTTTACGTAAATAAAAACGAATTCATTTCACAATATGTAGGGTAGATGGCTAGTTGGCCTCCAGTAACTGGCCAGCTTATATAAAAATGAACTCTATGTACGTACTTATAATTAGAATTAATTTTGGAAGTGAGAGAGTGATTGACAATGGCATGACACATCGTTTTATGAATGAATTGACAACGTTTCAAAATATTCGATGTCCCTAAATCGAAAACCATTTCGAGATATACGCATGTAGATCACAAAAATATATTTAAAAAAATTTTTTTCGCAATATTTTTGTCGAAAATCTTAAAAATAGTTTAAAGGAGAAGTGACGTCACATAGCTGATTCAGAGCTGCCACTATAACCAAAAAAATCTTGTGGTTGGAATGTCACTTTTGTTTGGCAGTAACATTAGATTTGACACTTGTTACCCTTTTTCGTCGCTTTCTTACGTGTATGAAACGTCACTTATGACTTCATTTAGCTGATTTTTGACAGTAAAAAATACGTGTATATTTTAATATTGAGTTCTTTCAAAACAGACAATAAAAACTAGGACTAAAAAATATGAAATTTTGTCAATTCATTTTGGAAGTGAGAGAATGATTGACAATGACATGACATGACACATCGTTTTAAAATGAATTGTAACTATAAGCACATATAGTTCATTTTTATGTTAGGTGTCCAGTTACTGGAGAGTGGCCAGTTACTAGCAATTTACCCCACAAACGTTTAATTAATTTACAGATTATCATAGATGATCGACTGCCGTATAGCAGATACGGTCGCCTCTTGTGTTCATACTCTAGCAACAAAAACGAATTCTGGGTGTCACTTCTGGAGAAAGCTTATATGAAAGTTATGGGTGGATACGACTTTCCTGGTTCTAATAGTGTGAGTATTTATGTACATAATCACTGCTACCACCGTCTTACCCGGTAACCTGCCGCTAAATAGCAGTGTTTGCACTGCTGTGTTTCGGTTTGGGGGTAAGATAGCCAGTGCAATTACTGGCATAGATAGAGGCAATCCATCTAAGTCCTCAGGTAGGCAGCGCATAGGCGATTTTTTGATCGCTATATCCATGGGCCTCAGTTCCTGCTTTCCATTAGGTAGGCTGAGAGCTCAGTTGTCTACCTTCGTCACATAAAAGAAACCTCTTAGGGTCATCTCTTGTAATAATATTTGCTGAGACGACAACGGCGAAATAAAAACGCCGTAAAAACGCTGAATATCAGTGTTGGGCAAAAAGTAATATGATTACTCCGTCCGATTACTTTTGTATGAGTACTTTGTAATATATATTACAAAGTACACATACAAATGTAATAAACAGAAGTAATCATATTACTTTTTGCCCAACTCTGCTGAATATTCACCCATATAATGTATTAATTAAAGTCTACGAACAAATAAAACATGGAAGCCGCACGCCATATTAAATTGCCTATCAAAAACGGTCCTGAATTTTAGTTGACAAGTGTCACCCCCCTCTTCTATGCATCACGATAATGAATTTCAATATCAACTTATAAAAACTTAAACCGCCATTTAAAAATAGTTGTGATTGGTCCGTTAAAGTTTTGATTGGCTATATTCTATAAACATTTGTCAAAGATGTTGCGCCGAAATATGCGCGGTGTTTAGACAACCGGTATGTCCTGCCCATCTTGGCACAATTGAACAATTGGTTTTGGGGGCATATTTGAGCTGGCGTTAGACGTCCATGTTATATATGGTCGCAGAACGGGTCTTAATCGCCTAAACTTACGTTCAATTATATCCTGACTTTATCTTATGGAAACATAGAAAAAAGATTCTTATTGCCAGAGTGGAAATAAGCCCTTTTGAAAAGACACTCCTCATATAACCCGTCAATCTTCAAGTCAAGGGTGAATTAGCCTCGTTCTGCCCGTATACTAAGTTTGAGCTATTGAAATTTAAACCCAATGTGTTTGAAAACATAGTCGCTTTTCTTTTGTTCTAAACAATCGAATATGTCCTTTATAAATCACATTGGGCAGGACGAGGATAGGCACCTTCTGGGCGAACTCACTCTATCGTAGGCCACGTTTCTACCCTTGGCTAGTCTGTGGCCATGAGTAAGCCCATTTCAAATAAAAAAAAACCGTGTTGTGTATGAAATTGTTTTTTCTTTGTATAGAATATAGATTTGCACGCGCTGACGGGTTGGATCCCCGAACGTTGTGCGATTCGCAGCGAACCAGACTTCAATAGCGACGCTCTTTATGAGACCATTCGGACGAGGCTGCAACGAGGAGAGGTACACGTTTATTTCATTTTCTATTTTTATATACACTTTTCAGTTGAAAGTAAAAAAAGGTAAACAAATATGACTGACTTTTCATAGTTTTTGACGTCTTTGACACATAACCTGAAGCACGATCGCAGATATATCTTTACGTTAATACTAATAAATACGTCACTGATGTCTAACTCTTTTCTTATAAGAGCCTGCAGACTCAGTAACAATTTATTCTCCCAGATTGATATGTTTGATGTCACGTTAGTTAATTTAAAGCGTGAAATATTATCGCTTCTCACCTAACCTTTTTAACCAATTGTATAGACGCAACCTCCGAAATTCTTATAATTCTATTTAATTGTAACTAAATTTTGTAACTTGCCGACTGTTAGTTATCTCGCTGTATTTTAAAATTTATTTGATTTATTAATTAGTGGCAACTGTATTGGTTTATGAAATATGTACTGATACTTGTAATTATAAGAAACATGTACCGTTTGTGCCCAAATAAACATGAAAACATTTAAGTATCTATCTATTATTTATATCGTCCACACCGGTACCCACAACACAAGATTACCATGGGACTAGGTCGATTTTTCAATTGTCGAGGCTCATTTCAAAATTTTTAAAAGTTCATTCTTAGAAGTCGGCAACTTTAGTAACCAATCTATTTGCTACAGGTGCTAGTGACGGCGGCGACGGGTACGCTGAGCGACGCAGACGCGGAGCGCACGGGACTGGTACCGGCGCATGCGTACGCCGTGCTTGATGTCAGGCTCGCCAATGTAAGCATAACCTTCCATTTATTCTGCCGAACATTCTCGAAAATTCCTCAAAGTCTACAACTTGACAAAATCCACTTAGGTATATTAGGGTCAAACTTAAAATCATGTTACGAGTCTTTCCGGTGGACATTTTAAAAGTTAAGGGCTATGAGAGTTAATTTTCTTATTAAACCCTTATTGTCATTTAAAGGCACTCATTTCCTATTGAATTGTATGATAAAAATCACGACTACACTCCTACCAGTTGCTTACTATTGGCCACAGGAAAGAGGGGCTCTACAGTTCAGCTAAACACGCACTTTTTCTTTCCTGTGGTTGATAGTTAACAGCCTGTGGACAGGTAGTAATGATTTTTATCATACAAAGCAATGGAAAAGGAACACGTCTTAATGAAGATTAGGCTTTCATAAGAAAATCAAGCTTTATAGGCCTTAACTTTTAGATTGTCCACCGGAAAGACTCCGAACATGGGTTTGCGTTTGACCCATTAGGAACATTCCATGAAAACATCTACTTTTTGTCGCTTACGAGTCGCTATGGTACCTACCCTAATAAAATATGCTAGCTGCTAGGAAACATTGTCAATCTTACAGCCTTGATATGTTCTTATTATACTGTAACTCGGCTTACTAATTTAATTTTTCAAAAGTATTAAAAAGACAGTGTCGCTTACGACAAGTTTTCATGGAATGCTCCTATGATAGGCATGATGACTGGCAAGTCAAATCAGCATCTTTTTTCGAACTGTCAAAACGATCACCACTATGGAATTTTATATGAAATACTCAAAAGTGACGTCACGTTTGAGTACTGCCAAATGACCTTCTCTTTTAAGTTCTTGTCAATTTATTAAATAGAAGTTCTGTACAAAAATTACTGCAATATACATCTTAGTAATTATTTCTTCGTGTATTATGTCGTGCATATTATTAAATAATTTATTTTAACTACAGTCATCATCCCTATTGGCAAGGAGTGAAAGCCATGCATGGGAAAAAAGCCTAATGCTGCAACCATATATAAAATGGACGTCTAACGCCAGCTCAAAAATGCCCCCAAAAGCAATTGTTCAATTGTGCCAAGATGGGCAGGACATAATACTTTTCGTGACACCGCGCATATTTCGGCGCAACATCTTTGACAAATGTTTATTTAATACAGCCAATCAAAACTTTGATGGACCAATCACAACTATTTTTAAATGGCGGTTTAAGTTTTTATAGATTGACATTCAAATTCATTGCCGTGATGTATTGAACAGGGGGTGACACTTGTCAACTCATAAAGTTAGAATCCGCGCTAGCGCTTAATAGAGAAAGGAAGCCTGTGAAAGGGAAGCCACCAGTTATATGAGTATTACACGAGTGCGAAAAAGATAGACAACAATCCCAAAAGCATAACCACTTTCGAAGTGACATATCAGCCGTATCAGCCTGGTCGACGGAGATTGATATTTTAAAAGTGATTTTATAATTAAAACTTATAAGAAGGAATTTATACAGATCATGAAATCAATATGGTGTCGTGTTGTGTAAATGATTGCCTTGTGGCCCACTACAGAAATAACGCCAAACTCTCGTTTCACAGGTAAATATGATGTGCCGGTTGATTGTTTTCAAACGATATTTTGTCTATTTAGTAGCATTAATTGTGTGAATTATCAAATTGTAGCATTAATTGTTAGTTGTTCTATCACTGTGAGCTAATAATTTATCACAATAGTTAATATTAAAGGATATTTTGTGTAAAAATATAAATTGGTACGCTACGCTAGAGCTCGACTAAATGTTGAACTACCAATATCGATATTTGTTCGATAAACGTACCCAATCAGTCTATTTCTTACAATGCTGTCATGATACTAGATTTTGAACACAAATGTGTATTTAAATAACTTAAAGGACCTTATTATGTTTTGTGTTTTTTTGTGTTATACTATACTAGTGTGTTTTTTTCGTTGAAGTGAAGTGAAGTTATTTAGTTTAAATATAATTAATTTCTCTTAGAAACGAGTGGCTTAATTCTTACTGTTATTGAATTAATAAGAATAGTACATTACTGCAGAAGCTGAGATACGAGGGTTTTCAGGCCGAATACGTATTTATGTATCAGTAGGTACAGTCGAGTTCATAAATATTATTATGAGCAAATCCAAGGCTTCATAAATAAATGAGCATAGAAAAGTACATATGCATCTAAACAGATTCACCAATCAAAAATATGTGTACATATTACCTGTCATATTAATCTGAACATGTGTCTCATTAATGTGTAATCAACTGAAACACAAAACTTTTTTCCTTATATTTTGACAGTCATAGAAAAGAGTACCGTACTGTCAAACTATACTTTTCTCTCTTTACGTATGACGTCATAGAAGTGTCATGAGTATTTGCTTGCGACTTTTTAGTCTTTTTACCCATTTATTTGCAGCACGCTTAGCCCTTATTTCCCGACTTCTCCAGTAATAACTCCTCTCCAGTAGCTTCTGTTTTTCTCATGTAACCTGTCCAATTTAACGGAAATAAAAAACACCGTGTATGCAAGAATATTGCTCTTATAAAGTTTAATGGTTATTTGTTATACGAGGGTACACATAAATTTGTTTTTTTCCTGCGAGTGGCAACATGATCGAGAGAAGGGATTCTATTATTGGACGAGCGAAGTGAGTTGTTCTAAAATTGAATACCGAACGTGGCGAGTGTTTCAACCAGGAAACTCTTCGTAAATTCGTAAATTTCGAGGATTTGTCTCTCTGATTCTATTGACGCCTTCGTTCGAGTGACAGAGAAAATCCTCGAAATACCTTACCTTACGCCAGAGGCTTAAGTTCACACACGTTTCGCAATTTCTTATTCAATACCCTTAATTCACATTATACTATTATTGTGTTCGTTTTGAAAGCCGTTCAAAATTTAACTTTTCGTATGTTTAGTACAGGAGATCTGCTCCAGTACAAAATTGACTTTATGAAATAGCCGTCAAAGTTAAAACTTGTTTGAATTGCTTGACGCTAACGCATACTAAAGGTTAAACCTTTTAGCAAAATAACTAAGATAATGAATATCTATTATCTATGATAGGTACATGTTGTCGATAAAACAGTCGGACATCGATAGATAATTGGTCTGTTGTAACAGGCAACCCTATTCCTGACCACACATAGACAAATTTACGCACACACTGGCGTTTCGTTTTTGGTTATGCTTTTAATCGTTGTCAATCGTTCTTTGTCATTTTAGTTCTGTGTGTCAACTAAAATTCAGGACCGTTTATGAAAGGCAATTTAGAATGGCGTGCGGCTTCCATGTTTTATTTGTTCGTAGTTAGGGATGTATCAAAAATAACACTAACAAGAAAGAAAGAAAAAACATTTATTTATGACACAACATGGACATTAAAACATAAAATAAACATAAATGTAAGTAAAAAACGAAGTGCCACAAAATGAGTCTCCAATTCAGTGTATTGCTGGGCTGCAAGCACAGCCCAGCGCTGGTCTTCCATTGGAGCCATTAGTGAGGTCATGAAAAAGTCCTTCCTTCATTATATTCCGCCGTGACCCAGGAGACATCAGTGACGTACGTATACAAATCATGTATAATATGTTAATCATTTAGAAATGTCACTTACCATTATTTAATAATTGTTGATGGGCAGCAGCGTCATCATAGTGGACACATTACTGCGATCGCCAATCTGCTTGCCCAGCGTGGCGATTATGGGCATTTACCTCCTAATGCGTCTATACGCATAGTTAATAGGAGAGGCCTACGTTCAGCAGTGGAGTATCATAGGCTGATGATGATGATGATAATATGTTAAATGATGTTGAAATTTGTTTTTACTTCTACTTTTAAATTAATCAACCTTTTATTTTAAAGACAAACGGGTCTTAATCGCGTAAACTTATATTTAATTATATCCTAACGTTTCGGGCATGACGTTACACCCGTGGTCGCAGGCAGACTCTATAATTAAATGTAAGTTTACGCTATTAAGACCCGTTTGTCTTTAAAATATGAGTGATAATCGTGAAAGTTTAAATTATTAACCAACCTTTTATTTATGATAAAATAAATGCACATACATTTTCTACAACAAAATTCTATTCTTGTCTCCTGCGTCACCTCTAATTTCTCTAATTTCCAGGGCGTGAAACTGCTAAAACTCAAAAACCCGTGGTCCCACCTCCGCTGGCGCGGCAACTACTCTGAGCTGGACACCCAACACTGGACGAGAGATCTCAGAACACAACTCAACTACGACCCTGACAGCGCTGCGCAGTACGACAATGGCGTTTTTTGGATCGACTACGCGAGCATACTGAACTTTTTTGATGTGTTCTATTTGAATTGGAACCCGGATATATTTCACTACACGTATTGTATACACCAGTGAGTATTTTGTGGTTAATGTGAGAAATTTTTATTGTGGCAAATACAATGATAAATAATGACAAATGTACCGTAAGAACAACGATGTTAAATTGCCTATCACCTCAAGTTTCTATATTTTGTAATATTTACAACTATATCAATTATAATGTTCTTATTTTAATAAAAATGACTTTATCACTTGTTATTGCTAATATAATTATTGGTAAAAAAAGCATTAACAAAATTCGTCCGTATGGTAAGCGATAATTGTAATATCTTTTACTACACTAAATACTTATCAAGTATTCGCTACTTACCTACATAATTGTAATACAGTATTACTGCATTATTATTATGCAATCGATATTAACTTTATCCTGTATAGAACTTGGAAATGTAATTTTGTCATTGTTACAAGCGCTAATTTTCGAACGTGTCTATATCTCACTTTCCAACGTTAGTACTAGAATAAGAATAAGAAAATATTGTTATAAGTAGACTAACAACACCACAATGCCTTTAATCACACCCGCATTCATAAAAAATTACACTATCGTTTCCTGAAACTATAGTTAGTAACTATAGGAGCAAGTGTGAATTTTATACATTGAGTGTGACAAAAGGAGCGGACTCAGCATATGTCGTGTCAGTCATACCGAATAAACAGACGACTACACAACGCTGGTTTTCAGGCCTCCCCTCTTTCACTAAGCAACATTGACAGATTTGCGGGTAGAGGCCCATAACAGCTAGGCACTAAATAAGTACTATGTAAGTACGGTCAGTTACAAAGTAATGTATCCACTTTTTCACTTCAGTAAGGTGAAAAAGTGGATACATTACTTTGTAACTGACTGTACTATGCACTATACTTAAGCATGGGTAAGCATTTTAAACAATTAACCTTCAAAAGAACATTGTTCACGTTAATAGTACATTACTGCAGACGCCGGGAATATAGTGCTTTTCTCAAACATATGCAATGAAATAGAAAATACGACAATAAAAAAAACAGAATTTAGCTGTTTAGCCAGTTCATGAAAACCGACGCCATGGCCGTTAAATTCGTATAAAAATCCTTTACTATTATCTCGAGGTCATCCGCCTGCAACGATATACTTTAAAGCATATTATGACGAACATAATGACAACATTTAATTGCATGTTTGAGAAAAAGAACATTGTTCACGTTAAAATTCTTTCTTTCTAGAAAATGGGACGCCGGCAACGGCCCAATCAAAGACGCGTACAACATCGGCGAGAATCCCCAGTTCTCTCTCCACGTGCAAGGCAAAGGAGCCGTCTGGTTGTTACTCACACGGCACATCACACAGATAGACGACTTCAGGGACAATAAGGAGTATATTACGTTATTGGTGTACAAGAATAACGGGAAACGAGTGTATTATCCTTGTAAGTATTAATAATTAAGTTTAATGTATTCTGTCAATTGTGTGAGATGTCTCTTAAGTCACCTTTGAACTGTGATCACGGGGTCCTTTGAGTCACTTTGTCAAGCGAGGCTACGTTGTCTCCTGGGTCACATCAGTCTTCTGGGTCACGGAAGACTAAAGCCTAAAGAAGACAACAATCATTAACAACATATTAGTCATGCACAAACAATAGTAACAAAAAACAGACAGGTTTTAATTGAAAATGTTACCCAAAACAAGTGTGCATGATTAAAAAGAGAATGGAAATATTCTGAAATTAACATAAATTACGTTGTTAATTTTCACTACATTTTTACATAGTAACCATAACAAAAATATAAAATAGGCCGTGTGGTGACGGCAGTAAGAATACATTTGTCACCACCCCATCTCTTCCCGCGGCTGTCGTAAGAGCCCACTAAGGGATTGAAGTATCACTGACCATTATTTGATAGAAGAGTGATGGGCAGCAGCATCATCATAGTGGACAGATTACTGCGATCTCCAATCCGTACGCCCAGAATGGCGGGTGTAGGCATTTATCTCCTAATGCGTCTGTATGCATAATTAATAGGAGAGGCCTACGTTCAGCAAAAGGTTGATGATGTAAATATCTTGGGACATATTTACACTAATCGACCTATCCCTACGGTAATATAAAATTATGGCTTGTGATTTGGTTCGGGTACTAATAAGCGACGATGTAAATAATAGATAGATACATATCAGTATTGTACTTAAACACATAGACAACCACGACCAAGGAACAAATATTTGTGATAAATATCCCCAAAATTCACTGTAATAGACCTAGGTAGGCTATTAAAAGAAAATAACCTTTTTAGTACAGATGGTGTACTTTTTAGGCTCTAGTGCGAGAAGTGAGTCATTTTACGTCAAGTCCAAAACTTCGGAGGGCCATCTGTACTAGAAAATGTCGTACGAGACACGTGCAAAAACGAAATTCGTAACTCGTGTCGATTTAAAACACTCCCTATCGGTCGTGTTGTAAAACATCGCCACTCGTTTCGAATTTCATGTTTTTTGCACTTGTGTCGTAATGTACTATTAAAAATAAAAGAATGCCCAATATTAAACTACTCACAGTTGGTGAATGTCCACTGATAATTCACAAAAAAATACCTTGCCGGGCTTCGGACCCTCTAACTTTGTAGGTAGGGTCACCAACTAGGCTACGGAGGGTGACAAAAATACATGCAAAGATCTGTTTCAGACGACCCCCCACCCCACATAGACGGCGTCCGTATAAACAGCCCCCACTACCTGTGCAAGATAATCGTGGGCGACAACAGCTGCGATCGCTACACGCTCGTGGTCTCACAGTACGAGAAGTCGCGGACAATATACTATACGCTGCGCGCTTATGCTACTTGCCCGATATCTTTGGGGAAACTGGACGCCTACCCGCATACTAAAACGGTGAGCCTTGAACCTTCTGACCTGCGACCATATATAACATGGACGTCTAACGCCAGCTCAAAAATGCCCCCAACACAATGGGGATGATGACTGTAGTTAAAATAAATTATTTAATATTTTGCAAGACATGATACACGAAGAAATTATTACTAAGATGTAGATTGCAGTAATTTTTGTACAGAACTTCTATTTAATAAATTGAAAAGAACTTAAAAGAGTAGGTCATTTGGCAGTACTCAAACGTGACGTCACTTTTGAGTATTTCATATAAAATTCCATAGTGGTGATCGTTTTGACAGTTCGAAAAAAGATGCTGATTTGACTTGCCAGTCATCATGCCTATTGTTCAATTGTGCCAAGATGGGCAGGACATAGCGCTTTTCTTAGCTCCGCGCATATTTCGGCGCAACATCTTTGACATTTTTTTATAGAATTTAGCCAATCAAAACTTTGATGGAATCACAACTATTTTTAAATGGCGGTTTAAGCATTTATAGGTTAATATTGAAATTCATTACCGTGATGCATTGAAGAAAGGGTGACACTTGTCAACTTAAATTCAGGACCGTTTTTGAAAGACAATTTAGTATGGCGTGCGGCTTCCATGTTTTATTTGTTCGTAGCTTCTGACCTATGAAATGTCTATAAAAGTCAATTTTTTTTATGTTATAAATTCTTTGTGGTGCTGTGTTGTGACGGCAGTAAGAATACATTTGTCACCTCACCAACTTTTCCCGCGGGTGTCGTAAGAATCGACTAAGGGATTAAAGTGTCACTGACCATTCTACAAGATTGATGATGGGCAGCAGCGTCATCATAGTGGACACATTACTGCGATCGCCAATCCGCTTGCCCAGCGTGGCGATTATGGGCATTTACCTCCTAATGCGTCTATACGCATAGTTAATAGGAGAGGCTTACGTCCAGCAGTGGACTATGATGTGTGTGTGGTGTGAAATTCTTTAATGCATGTTATTTTGATCATCATCATCATCAGCCTATGATAGTCCACTGCTGGACGTAGGCCTCTTCTATTAACTATGCGTATAGACGCATTAGGAGGTAAATGCCCATAATCGCCACGCTGGGCAAGCGGATTGGCGATCGCAGTAATGTGTCCACTATGATGACGCTGCTGCCCATCATCAATCTTTAATCAAATATGGTCAGTGACACTTCAATCCCTTAGTCGACTCTTACGACACCCGCAGGAGGAGTTGGGGTGGTGACAAATGTATTCTTTCTGCCGTCACCACACGGCCATTTCACGGTTATTTTAATAAGATGTATTATTATACTGTTTTGAAAAAATATTTCCACCTGAGTTTCTTACTGGTTCTTCTCAGGTACGGTGTAGGGTTAGAACCAGTAGTAGATTTTTTTCTCTCTCTTGATAATGTCAGACGATTCGAAAATGCTTATTAATAAGCTTACTTTAATAAAGAATAGTTTGACCGATAGACTAGCGTTGGAAATGTCGGAAAAATCAAATGTTTTCTTTCGGAAATGTATGAAAATATCGTTTTCTCAAACATGCAATGAAATATTGTCTTTACGTTCCTTAAAATAGACTTGGAAGTATCGCTTTTAGGGCGCAGTAACTCACTGGGATGGAAATCGAATTTCATAACACTTTTCAAGCCTAGGCCTGATTTTTTTTTGTATTTCTTTGTATGTTTGAGAAAATTACTATACATGCCTTGGCGTGAAAACGGATTTCCGGTCTCGTTACCCATACATACCAACATGGCCGGAAATCCTCAATTTCCCGGCTTCTGATGTAATCTACATTTTTTTCGACGCTCGACGCGACACAATGCGTTACCGACGCCTTGCGGAAACAAAAAAGCAAATATCTTATTTTTTATTTGCATAATATTTCAGATATCTGGCGAATGGCTGGGTCGGACCGCTGGCGGCTGTGAAAACCATCGGGACACATACAGGAATAATCCAAAGTAATTTTTAAATATTATTTCTCTGCGACCTTATACAGGGTGCTCGCGAGGAACCCGCAAGAGTTTAATGCTGAATTCCTGAGCATATTTAGAGTATTTAATGTTATATAAAATTTCCTGGATTCGACTTGGTTCCAGAGATAATTAACCTTTTTTCGGAAAAAGTTTTCCGAAATTGTTGTTACGATAAAAAGTATTGGAAGAAGTACCTATTCAAAAAGTCTAAAAAAAAGAAAATTTTATTTTTAAGAAATTTGACATTAGGTCTCATAATATGTTTTGTTTATTTTGATGTCTTGAATGCATAGTTAAAATCTTGCGGTTTCCTCGCGAACACCCTGTATAACATGGACGTTTAACGCCAGCTCAAAAATGGTCCCAAAAACAATTGTTCAATTGTGCCAAGATGGGCAGGACATAGCGCTTTTCTTCAATCCGCGCATATTTTGGCGCAACATCGTTGACAAATGTTTATAGATTATAGCCAATCAGAACTTTGATGGACCAATCACAACTATTTTTAAATGGCGGTTTAAGTTTTTATAGGTTGACATTCAAATTCATTATTCTATTTAATAAATTGAAAAGAACTTAAAAGAGTAGGTCATTTGGCAGTACTCAAACGTGACGTCACTTTTGAGTATTTCATATAAAATTCCATAGTGGTGATCGTTTTGACAGTTCGAAAAAAGATGCTGATTTGACTTGCCAGTCATCATGCCTATTGTTCAATTGTGCCAAGATGAGCAGGACATAGGGCTTTTCTTAACGCCGCGCATATTTCGGCGCAACATCTTTGACATTTTTTTATAGAATTTAGCCAATCAAATCTTTGATGGAATCACAACTATTTTTAACTGGCGGTTTAAGCATTTATAGGAAATTCATTACCGTGATCCATTGAAGAGGGGTGACACTAGTCGACTAAAATTCAGGACCGTTGAAAAACAATTTTGTATAGCGTGCGGCTTCCATGTTTTATTTGTTGGTAGTTATTTCTGTACCTAGGAGCCAGTCTTACAAAAGTCTATAAAAAAATCACGCCATTATATCGCTATTGCCGAAGGTCTTGCTAAATTAGAATACGTTTATGAATATCAGCATTTCTTTTTATAATTATTTGTCCACTTTCATACATTTTGGTTAATTTCCTATTTTGATACCATTTTCCATACACTTTGTATGGCGGTAACAAAAACATTTATCACAAATATTTACTCCTTGGTCGTGGCTGTCTATGTATTTAAGTATCTACGAGTATATGTCTCTATCTATTATATATGTCGTCGCCACCCACATCACAAGCCTTCATTGAGCTTACCGTGGGACTAGGTAAATCATTGTGTAAGATGGTCCCAAGATATTGCTTTATTTATTTAATAAAATGCATTGTTTTTATACAATGCATTTTATTAAATAAATTACATTTTCAATACTTCAATGCCGCCGCTGGCCCTTTGACTGTGTATGAGAAAGTTACAAAATAATTATATAGTATATACATTACATAGAGATATCGAAATATATTCTTAGGAACTATGGCTTTAGCTTTTAGATTAAATAATAATGGTGGTAAGCGGTGGTGGCTCAGTGGTTTAGACGTTTGACTTTCAATCCGGAGGTCGTGAGTTCAAATCCTGGCTCGTACCAATGAGTTTTTCCAAAACTTATGTACGGAATATCAGATGATATTTACCATTAGCTTTTGGTGAAGAAAAACATCGTGAGGAAACCTGCATACATCCGCGAAGAAATTCAAAGGTGTATGTGAAGTTCCCAACCCGCTTAGGGCCAGCGTGGCGACTATAGCCCAATCCCTCTCATATATGAGAGGAGGCCTGTGTCCAGAAGTGGGACATTATAAAGACTAAAATATTTTTTTAAATATTAATAATGGTATGGTTCCTAGCCACTGACGTGCTTCATGTAACTGTAGCTACATGTCATCACTCTTATTTTACATAGGAATAGAGTCTATCACAAAAATCAAAGCATGTGAGTGGCTAAGAAAATCAGCCATATTTCTTTAAATGTTTATTTCCTACTGACATACAGTATACCTTCCCACTCCCCCAGGGTCTACATAACGGTCCCAGAGAGCCGGGTACCCTGCCGCGTGGTGGCGCAGCTGAAGGGTCCCAAGCAGTATCAAATGGGGATGGACGCGAGAGTCGAGTCGTTGAGTGACCCTACGGTCACTGCCCCCTTCGTGAAGGAGTCTTCCGGCGCTTACAGGTTTGATAATAGAGCTGTCCTATCTGGTCGGCCATATTTATAACCTCACCCTGATTACACTAATTAACTACGCATTCTGTATCGCGGAAGAGCAAAGCAATATTGTTCATCCTTTATGGACTTCCGCAGAGTAACGCCTGATTCAATTAATTATATAGAATGTGAAATATCAGTTTTTTTTTATATAAGCAGGCCTGTCCAACTAGCGCGTTCGGTTCGAACTGTCAGAGCCACCCCGGGGAGGCCATCAGCAGGGCCTCACGGCGAGCGGTGATGCACGTCGCTCACGAGGGAATGTCGTTCGTCGAATATCTACGTACTAATTCTACCACTGTCAGAGAATTGATTATGACAATGAACAATAAAAAAAAACACAAATATAAAAAAGGTAGTAAATTACTACATAGTATAAAATAAAGTCACTTTTTCTGTCCCTATGTCCCTTTGTACGCTTAAATCTTTAAAACTACGCAACGAATTTTCATGAGATTTTTTTAAATAAATAGAGTAATTCAAGAGGAAGGTTTTTATGTAGGTATAGGACCCGTGCACAGCCGGGGCGGGTCGCTAGTATTATTTAAAAGGAAGCAACCTTATTTTTCAGAAAAGGTACGAGTTACGCGATAGAAAGAGAGCGCACTTCTACGTGACATTTAGCGTTGCGCGGTGGGAATTAGAACTTATTAGTATCGTAGCTAGTCATTATTTCTTTAAACGGATTTTTGGACATAGGTTTCTGTACTTGTACTAATATGTATTCTGTGATATAAGCAGAACAAATGTGCATCATTGTTTGCAATAATATGAGCATGACTTCAAAGTTGATTAAATGAATAATTAAACGAATAATTTATTAAAATTTGATTTCGTAGGTATAAGATGACTATTTACAAAGGTTTTCATAGTTACCGGTGTCAAAAAGGTCATCATCATCAGCCTATGATAGTCCACTGCTGAACGTAGGCCTCTCCTAATGGTAGAGACGCCTTAGGAGGTAAATGCCCATAATCGCCACGCTGGGCAAGCGGATTGGCGATCGCAGTAATGTGTCCACTATGATGACGCTGCTGCCCGTCATCAATCTTTAATCAAAGAATGGTCAGATTGGTCAGTGACTCTTCAATCCCTTAGTCGACTCTTACGACACCCGCAGGAGTTGGGGTGGTGACAAATGTATTATTACTGCCGTCACCACACGGCCACGGCCACGGTCAAAAAGGAAATTTTCTGAAAATGATCAAATGATTAATTATTCAATCAACATTGCAGTCATGTCTATATTCTTGCGAACAAAGACGCACGTTTATCCGGTCTCTGGATATAAGTGATAATCGTGAAAGTTTCTATCAATACATCTTTCCACAGATCCGGTTTCGTAGTTCTAGAGCTACCCATTCTGCCAGCGGGGCGGTACACCATCATGCCATCTACCTACTACCCGGGGCAGGAGGGCCCCTTCATATTGGAACTCAAGTCCACTATAGAGTTGACGTGTGAAGCGCGCGTCTAGGCCAAGCGGCGGGCGAAGACTGACAACGCTATCTATTAATGTGGCTCTTATGACTATATGAGCGGATTTTTATTTTGTTGTAGTTTTTTAGAATTTTCCAAATTTGGACTTTTTGACATTTTTTCTACTCAGAATCACGAGCCCTTTCGATCCTGATAGTAATAAAAGTGTCCCAGAAAAAAATCCATTAAGTTACTATTTTTCAGACACTTTCTTCGACCATAACTTAGCGAAAGACAAAAAAAAATGTATGGAATTCTAATGCTAATGACGATCGAAAGAGCTCGCGATTCTGAGTAGAGAAAATATGAAAATATCCAAATTTGAAAAAACCACAACAAAATAAAAATCCGCCCATATAATTTTATCATTATACTTTTTGGCAGTAGGGCTTGCAATTCCGGTATCTTTGTATGGGCAATATGTATAGGGATCCCGGTCGGAGCTTAGTAGCTCGCGGTGAGACCAGTGCCTTAAGGACAGAAAGACAGTGGGAATCGACTTTTTATTCTATGTAGTATTTCTCTTTTAATCGTCATATAATAAAATAGGTACATAGTTAAAAATGTGGAATTCAATGAAAAAAATCTTTTTGAGTAGCTTACATACCTATTCAATAGTCCGGAATGATTGCGATGCAACTAAAATAATATAGTTTCTATTTGTTTCTAGCAATGCCTACATTATTGACTAATATCGTTTTGTTTAGGTCCACCGTGAAGGAAAGAAAAATTTTCAGTCACGTAGCCATTTGAAAAATAATTTAAGATGTCCCCAAAGGGTCTTATAATACGTCCAAAAAAATGGGGCCTTTGCTTGTCAATAATACCTAAATGTGTTGTTAGTAATTTAGAATTCTGTAAGTAATGTTTTTTTATTATTCTTTTTGACTTAAGGTATAGAATATTAGACCGTAAGCCACGCATTTAAGGTTTTTGTTTGTCTGCTATCCGCCTAGTCGCGTTTTTACACGTACTTTACTATGATATATTGTAATTTAAAAAAACAACTTTAACTTTTTGATCGTCGTGAAGTTTCCATAGATCGTGTCCGAATCGCCACCAATATTATATTACATCACGCAGTTCAGGATGCTTAGCCAAGTTGCCAATCGCTAACGCTTATTAAAATATTATCGAACCGGGTTACTCACGTATTTAAGTCGATGATTGCTCGACATGTTTCGACCCATTAAGAGGGTCCTTGTCCGGAGCACCCCCGGCCAAAGCCCGACGCATACAAACATTTTGTACACGTCGGGCTAACGCTTAGTAGGGTATCGTAGTTTTCCCTCTCTGTCACTCTTTCATATTAGCGCGACAAAGACAGGCACCTGCCTTCGTTTACGATTGACGATTAAGCGTTAGCGATTGGCAACTTGTCTAAGCACCCAGATCTCAATTTAGATAAATTCTCGGCTTAAAACACTCTTCGGTCGTTTTTCGCCACTCGTTTCGACCTTTTTTTTCGTATTCTATTCTATGAATCTCTAATGATTGACAATATGAAATCAATGTTTAATTGTTTAGATATGTAGTGTAGTGTAATTAAAATATTTTATGAGTGAAATAATGATGTAAATAAGGAAATCAAAAAGGTATCGATCTAACGCCTTTTATTTGTATTGTTCTTTTGTGTGATATTTTTTAGTTTTTAAGCACCACGGTTTAATGAAGTTGTAAAAAAGATTTTTATAGAGATCGTTAATAAATATTTTATACATAATATGATGTTTTATTTTGTTTAATTCTGTCTAACGAGACGCGAACAAAAAAATCGGATTTTATATAAAGTATAATGCAGAGTTCTTTACATGTCATCATTATATTTTTTCATTTATTTTACCTGCCAACGCGAATTGGTTAGGTGAGCCATTTTTTTTTTCAAAGTTGCCCCCTCAACTTTTTTTGGAACATACATAGGTGTATTTTTATATGTTTTCTACTCGGAATAGTGAGCTCTTTCGATCCTGATAGGACAAAAGAGTCCTAAAATTTACATATGTTTTTCGAACTTACCATTCAGTGATCACCATACAAAATGTATGAAAAAATGATAACGGAATGGAAAAAACTTTGGGACAAAAATGTTCTCCTGTCAGGATCGAAAGAGCTCGCGATTGTGAGTGAAAAGCGTATTAAAAGTACCCAAAAAGGACACAAAAAAAATAGGTGGGAAAACATTTAGAAAAAAAATGGCCCAGACAGATCAGTCACCAGAATAAATTATTTAAAATAAAAATAAATAAATATCTTTGGACATCTTACACAAATCGACCTAGTCCCACGGTAAGCTCAATTAAGGCTTGTGATGTGATGATTTAGTGTGTTGATTTAATTAGTAGATTTGTCTTTTCATTGCTGAATATCTAAACATGTAACGCCTTGATTATACAGTTGTGTAAGACTTGCGGTCAATTTGCGAGTTCTGATATAGTCAAAAACTTTGTAGTCTTCTTCTTTGTCGCTACACTCTTGGCAGAGTGGTCGTGGCCGTCGAATCTTGAGTAGCGAGCTTCACCACCCGGCGCCAATCTTCTCTCACAGCTCGTCTAGTATTTTCGTGCAAGGGATGGTTTGTTCAGGTCATCATGATTTGATCAGGTCGGTCCACCTCATGGGGGACCGACCGCGTGGTCTGTTGCCCTCAACCCTGCCTTGAACTACTAGATCGCTCCATAGTTTAACATGTTAGTTTGACATGTCATCCAAAAATATGGCCTATTTTTCGACTTTAATACCATGGAATGGAGTCGAAATAGTCCAGCAGTGGACTGAGAGAGGCTGATATTTATGTGAAATCATTAGGCTGTTAATAAGTAATAGTAATTGGACTCTTACTCTAGAAATGTTCTTGATAAACCACGAATTAATAAACTAGTGGATGTGAAATGCTAGCTTTTTAGTATGAAAACCCCCTCCGGCCGCGATGGCAACCGAGTTTGGTAACCAGTTGCTGAAAAGTAATGAACATTCTTGTTAGACAACTAGTTGCCAAAGGCGAATGCCCATTCTTGCTACACAACTGTTATTTTTTCCCCTTGTAGTTTCGCAACCAGTTGCCGGAAAAGAATAAAAATCTTATTACACAACCGAAGTTGTTAAAGGATTAAAGACATATCTAACCTTTTTTTGGGCTAGATTATAATATTGTATTCGCCGTTATTTTTTCTTTCTGACATTATTGACATCTATCAATTTATTTGTCCTATTGCTAGAGGTTATCGATTATATGCAGTATTATGTCTATTGCAAACACTTTTTATGAAGTTATTTAATTCATAAGTCAATTACAATTTCATTAAACTAACTACATCTAAACATATCAAAATGGAAACAACGAAACAATAATTATAATTAAAAAAAAAAAATTAAAGGTACAATACTAAATCAACACTAAACTAATCGAACAACCCGCCCCGCGGCACTCCCGGCGCAAAGGTACCCATAACACTCGCAGCATTGCCGCGTTGAACCGCCATGGATAACCTTTGCACCAGAAACGACCCGGAGCGAGGGTCGAGGCCTCTGTCCCGCAAACGACGTCCCACATCTTTAAAGAACGCTTTTGCTTCCGAGCACCAACACCCCATCACCTCTACCGCCAATGGGACAAACAAATAACCCCCCAACCCTAAATATTTCTCCCGCTTCTTCATCGCCGCCAATTCTGCCGCAGCACCCGCCGACCGGACAGTCCGACCAATATGGGACACGGCAAAAGTGCTGACGCACGTCGCGTCCCACAACAAGCACTTTCCCCTATGCCACGGTACCAGCGTCAATCCGTCCGGCCTCTTACCATCGGATCGACTGAGACCCGGTGGCTCTAGCACGCACGGAACATTTGCAGAAACTAGAGCCCTCCGGATAATGTCGTTCAACGCATGGTGCCGTGGGAATCGCCCCGCACACCGACTACAACTCAGTGCGTGATAACCACGACTCTCCACCATAGTGCCGCAGATGCATAGATGAGGTTCGCACACATTGCAGCCAAGGCGGAGGGCCACAGCCACCCGCAACGAGTCGTTGTCTAGCAGGGTTCCCAAATGCGAGGAAGGCAACGCATGCAGCCAAGCACCGGACTCGGGTTGCGACACGGCATTAAGCCTAGCCCTATCGACCCCGGTCGCATTTGCCACCAGACAATCGAAAGCCCGCTTAACCCCAACATCATCCCACGATCTCTGGCTATCCTGCCCTTCCGGTGGAGAAACGCCCGGGTTGAGCGCCGACCAAGTCTCCAAGGCGCCAGAAGCGAAGGGTAAAGATATCCCGCTGCCATTCAAGGAAAAAATTTGAGCAACGAGATCCTCCACCCCACACGATGACGCCAGGAAGGCCGGCACGCAAACATCTCGCACCCGACGTACTCCAAGTCCACCGAACCGAATAGGCAGAGAAGCTTGATCCCACTGCCAGCCGTCGAGGGAAACGTTAAGCAGCACCTCTACTGACTCCTTCAATACTCCGTCAAAGGACTCAATTTGCGCTGGATAAAGCCAGGTAGGAACCGTGCGCAAAAAGTACGTCAGCTTGGGAACGGCAAAACAAACCCGCAGCAAAATTAACGCTACATGCGCAGAAAGACTTCTCAACCGTTCCCTTGCCGACAGAAGAAGCTGCCTCCGAGATTCGAAAGCCTCCGGGATAGCAGCTGGGAAAATAGGAGAGCCGAGAAGATTAAAAGTCTGGTTGGACATTTCTCTGACCCCCGGAAGAAGAGAGGAGAACAAAGAAAAAGAATTGGCTGCACCGGCGCTGCAGGGGAAAAATTCGCACTTGCTACTGTTAACCTGCAGTCCCAGCTCACGGAATCGCGGAAGAAGCATGCGCAAATCGAGCTCCACCTCTTCAGGCGTACCTCCAATGGTACCGTCATCGAGGTACCAAACGTTCAGTGGAGCCCGAAGACCCGCAATCGCTTTATGAACACCGAGACTGAAGACTAGAGGACCCAGTGGATCCCCCTGCTGCGCGCCAACTTGTGAAGGAATATTCATCCCGTTATAAAAAAGGTGAGAAGGGGAATAATACACCTGGAACAGGAAAGGGTAGAGTGATGGCAACTTCTCTCTAACCTCAGTCAGCAGCACATCGCGCTCCATAGAATTAAAGGCGTTCTTAATGTCTAGCTTGACGATGACGCTGTTCCTATTCTCAGGATTCAAGACAAAGGCACGGGTAGCGTGGATGGCAGCCTCGCATCCCAGCTTAGTGCCAAAACCCAACTGATGTGGACGCAAATATGCCGCCATTTCATCCCTTACTGCCTGACACCCAAGTTTAGCAGCTAAGCGACGAAATGTGCTACCAATGGCAATGGGTCTCAACCCTCCGTCTTTTTTTGCCAACGCACACAAAGATGCCCCATAAATAAAAGGACATACCGCTGGATTTACTCGCCCACTAAGCAAAAAATTGCAAAGTTTCACCAAGGCCTCCATCAACCGAAATTCATTATCACCCGCTGCAATTGATGTTAACTCTTTCAAGTGTGCTGGGCGAATACCATCCAACCCGGCAGCGGAACTACTGTTAAAGGAGAAACGGGCCCGGGACACATCCTCTAACTTCACCTCAAGAACGGGAACGGAACGATCGGGTTCAGGTGGGAACACCAACGGTCGGGAAGGGGCCGGGTGCTTCGACTGAAGAGTGGCGAAAGTCTCCGAATTAGGAAGAGCCACCACGTCATCCGATAGAAGCAGCCGAACTGCACCTCTGAGATCACCATCTGAGACTTTAGACTCAATCGCCTTCACCGCTGAGGGCAATTTCGGGACCCTCCCTTCCTCAAAATCATCTTGGCCAGAGACAAGGACATCAGTCGCGCTAATATTCCGCTTCACTTTGGTCGTGCGGTTACCCGCCCCCCCCTGCGTCTGGAACCCTCAACGCGGAAAAGGCAAAGGACAGTAACGCGAACCACTCCGCAACGCCATTGGAGTCAATACATTTGCCTATGATGTCACACAACTTTCCCGCCGCAAGACTACGCGCCCCCTTCGGGATGTGCCGGAGTACCCGCACAGCAAAACTATATAACAATACACGTAATTTAAATAAGTAGTTTCCAAAGCAGTCAACATGTCGAAATTCAAAAATAAAAAAAAATCAAAATCATTTTATTTGCCGCATAAGTATACAGATGTACATGCAAATATACATATAATATATTATTTACAAATTTATATACACAAAATTTTTCATTTTCCAACTGCATTTGATTATTTATAATATATAGGTACCAAAGAAATAAATTGGCCAAAATGCGAAATAGGAAATGTCAAATTAATAAAAACGTGAATAACTTAGTGTCTAATCTAGTGCATTTGCAAAATATTCATCAATATTATAATATGGTTTATTGATAAAACATTTTAAACCTTTTTAAGATAATCCTCGGATTTTTGTTTCAAGTCTTTGATCTCTTCGTCACAGTTTGGGGGACTTAGATAATCACTAGTTTTGACCAGGTTACACAGTTCCTTATTTTCGGCCTCTAGATCTTCTAATCTGATAGCCACATTCAGGTTTTCCTTTTCAGGTTCTCCTTTAAATAAAGGGTCCGCCAAATAACATTTTTTTTTTTAAATGCTATAAAAAAAACTACTATGTAAATATTTTCTCAATTTTTTTTTTTATTGAATGTACAATCCTTCCGGTTAATAATGGAAAATAATTTCATTCGAATGGCTGCCTCGGCTGGCCATGCAGTAGCCTACACGATCGGTCCAATTTTTAAGCACATTATCGATTGTGTGCAGCTGTATTTCACCAATGGCTTCACGAATATTGTCCTTTAAAGCGTCAATTGTCTCTGGCTTGTCGGCGTAACACTTATCTTTTACGGCACCCCACAAATAATAGTCCAACGGTGTCAAATCGCAGCTCCGAGGTGGCCAAACGACATCAGCTCTGCGGCTGATAATGCGATCTTCAAAAACAGGGCGCAAAACATCGAGTGTAGCTTCGGCTGTGTGGCACGTAGCGCCGTCCTGTTGAAACCAAATGTTGCCAATATCCTCCTCTTCAATTTTTGTAAACAAAAATTCGTTCAAGATAACGAACATACGGAGCTGACGGTGCTTCTCTTCTTCCAAAATCCGTACGCAATTTTCGTACACATTCTGCAACATTACCATGATTTTCAAAGTAATGTCGCAATATTTCCCAGCGTTGTTCAAGCGTATACACAACCATATTCGTTCAGCGGAAGGATAAAACTAATTATCTGTCACATCAGACATGAGCTAAGTGTTACCATTCGCGAAATAAGCACTAGTTGAAAAAAAAAACGTTATTTGGCGGACCCTTTAGAATCAATATAAATATCAAAAAAGAATTTATTAGTTCAAGAAGAGGTGGTGTTTCGATGTTGTACGATGGTAGGCGTTACAGCCGTAAAAAAATATTGTAATTAAAAATTGTAGGTATTGTTTATGTATTTTGATATATTTTCGAAGTCGACATGTTGACTGCTTTGGAAACTACTTATTTAAATTACGTGTATTGTAATATATAGTTTGCAATAGACATAATACTGCATATAATCGATAACCTCTAGCAATAGGACAAATAAATTGATAGATGTCAATAATGTCAGAAAGAAAAAATAACGGCGGATACAATATTATATTATAATCTAGCCCAAAAAAGGTTAGATATGTCTTTAATCCTTTAACAACTTCGGTTGTGTAATAAGATTTAATTCTTTTCCAGCAACTGGTTGCGAAACTACAAGGGGAAAAAATAACAGTTGTGTAGCAAGAATGGGCATTCGCCTTTGGCAACTAGTTGTCTAACAAGAATGTTCATTACTTTTCAGCAACTGGTTACCAAACTCGGTTGCCATCGCGGCCGGAGGGTGAAAACCGATGTCGTCAAACTCACACAATCCCATTTTACGTAGATACAGGCATACAATTACAAAATGTTTTTAATTGGTAGCAGTTTTCCATACCCATAAGGTAACAACCAGTTATTATTCCCACAATGAAATTCATCTGTATACTGTTTCAGTCAGGGTCTAAATTAGAATGTTCAAGTTATGGTTATACGGTCCTCAGGGCCTAATATTCTTAGGCGATGACTTGGCAACCACACCACGCATTGATGTACAATATCCACCATCACCAAAGATATCCGTGCCTGTGCCTTCCTTCCCTGAGAGTCACATATCTCGCAGTTCTGCGACTTTGTGCCCTCAGATCTCGAGCCATGCGTTGCCCATTTTATCCAGCCCTAAGCCAGCAATGTCCAGTCCGACTGAGGATTCCTCTCCCGCTGAAGTACGTACCACTACCGTTACCACTCGTTCACAACGGTACGCTGCCAAAAACAAGGGCACAAATATAAAAAAGAGCACTTCTGTGGCCAAGAACGTAGCCGACGCTGGGCCCCCTGCAGCATCAGTCGTCTCCGCGACGCCAGCTCCTGCCAATTTGGTGCAGGCTCCAAGTACCAGTGGCCTTCGCGCAGCCGGTCCCCGCATCGTTAGTCTTCACATTTACAACCTCAGTGAGGATACCACGGCTGACGACGTCATCCGTCATGTCCAGACACAGCTGAAGATTGCGTCACCCGTGTGCCAGCAACTGGTGGTCACCCGTGGCAACTATACGTCTTTCCGTCTGGATGTGCCTGCGGGCAAGGTGAAGGCTGCTAGGTGTGCGTCCAGTTGGCCGGACGGTGTCGCTGTGCGTCTCTTCAATGTGATCCAGCCAAAAAACCTCAAGGTGCAAACAAGCGTGTCGAAAAATACATAGAACGTACTTTTGTTATTATCCACCAAAATGTAAGATCAATCTGCGGTAAAACCTCTATGTTAGACCTGTTATTGAGTGATACAAAACCAGATGTACTAGGTTTAAGTGAAATTTGGTGTAGAAAAAATGAGCTTGAACGCGTGAGGTTATGTGGGTATGCACTCGCGAACGGGTACTGCCGCACGCGCGCGGGCGCACATGGCGGGGTATCGCTGTTTATCAGAGACGGGTTGCACTATAAAAAACGCAACGACCTGCATAGCCTATGTGTTCAATATCATATTGAATTTACTGGTATTGAAATTCCGTGTTATAATTTGATAATTATCGTATTATATCGTACATGTAATGGCAATTTTGACATTTATTTAGAACATCTAGAATTATTATTATCGAAACTATCTGACGAAAATAAAAAGTTTCTTATAATTGGCGATCACAATGTGGATTACAATTCTGACAATACATCCAAGCAGCAGGTCGATGACGTATTGAATAGTTATGGCTGTGAGAATACAGTGACGTTTCCAACTCGCGTAACCGCCGAGTCTATAACATCCATTGACTGTGGTATAGCTAATTGTGCGCATGAACGTCTTAGTGTATCGCCAGTGGACACCGCCATTAGCGATCACAACGCGCAGCGGTTTGTGTTCACGATACAGCAAGGATTACATATACATAATACTCGTAATACCGAAACCAACGGCAACATCGAACGCCGATTATTTACTAATGAATCAATACATTTATTTTATTCTGACGTTAGTAATTATAATTTTGATTTTATATATAATAATAACATTGACATTGAATGTAAATTTAACAAATTATTTAATATATTAACGTACTACATAAATACACATTTTCCTATTAAGCAGATACGAATAAAAAAGAAATCATCTATTCCGTGGGCAACTGATGAGCTATATGCATACATGCAAAAGCACAAGGACCTTCATGAGATACGACGACAATATCCGGGTAACCAGTTGATATCAGATTGCATTGATCACTACTCCCAACTAATAAAGGCTGAGACACTTCGAGCCCGGCAATCCCATATTGAAACAAGACTGGCACAAAGCAAAAATCCTTCGAAGGAAATCTGGAGGGTGGTGAGCGATGAGATAGGATTAAAAACTAAACCCCATGCCATATCTCTAAAAAATCAGAACACAAATGTCTTATTATCTCATGAAGATATCCCGAATGCTTTCAATTCACATTTCCTAAATATTGCTGCTACATATGCAATAAATAGTGATGAGTCATTGTCCCAGCAATACATTGATCGACATTTAAATAATTTGAACATATCACAATTTTGTTTTCCTATTGTTACACGTGACCTCATGGATAGAACAATAAAAATAATGTTGAAAACTCGCGCGACCGTCGATGTTTTTGACATGTCTCTAAACATCATCTTGAGCATTTGGCCGACGATTGCTGACATCCTGGTAGTCTTAGTTAATTCAATGTTTATCTGTGGCGTATATCCTAGTGTGCTTAAGAGTACTAGAGTGTGTCCCGTATTTAAGGGTAAGGGGGAGAAGGATGATGTGAACAATTACCGACCTATAACTATTGTACCCACGATCTCCAAGATAGTCGAGTCTATTTTGTCATCAAGTTTAATGACTTACTTGGAATCACACAACCTACTCAGTGATAACCAATACGCCTATAGACAAAAACGGTCGACTACTATGGCAGCACACCGAATCACTGACCTTATTATCACGGGCCTTGATGAGAAGTACAAAATGGCAGGCATATTGTGTGACTTATCTAAGGCATTCGATGTTATAGATCACAAATTGCTGTTAGCCAAGTTAACTCGATATGGTATTATAGGTTCGACACATAAGTTGTTCACATCATTCCTGTCTGATCGTAGGCAGGTCGTCAGGGTGGTTGCGGATGGAAAAACAGTCACATCGGATGCTGGCCATGTAAACCTAGGCATCCCCCAAGGATCAGCAACTGGGAACATATTGTTTCTGTTGTTTATTAACGATCTCCCATCCGCCATCACAAGTGGCTTCTCTGTGCTCTTTGCGGACGACACGACAGTTGTTGTAAGAGCCAAAACCCATGAGGAGCTCGCGACCAAAATCAGTGAGGCATGTCAACAGCTTCAGGCGTGGTTTTCATCAAATGGCTTACTCTTGAATGTCACAAAATCAAGTGTAATGTTGTTCTCGGGTTGTAACACCACCACACCGGCTTGCATCGCTGATGGCCCAATGCCCTTGTGTACTCAAAATAAATTCTTGGGTTTTGTGATTGACTCGAACCTTAGCTGGAAGTGTCATGTTGACCAGTTGTGCAATAGGTTGAGTAGTGCTGTCTTTGCTATTAAAAAACTACAGCCCCTAATATCGCGGAAGGCACTAAAAGCCGTATATTTTTCTCACTTCCATTCGTTGTTAACATATGGCACGTTGATATGGGGTAATTCGACCGATGCAAAGCGTGTCTTGATAATCCAAAAGCGTGCTATTCGATTACTGGCGGGAGTTCAAGGCAGACATCCATGTCGGGAACTCTTTAAGCAAAATGGTATTATGACGCACTACTCAGTCTACTTATTTCAAGTTTTAATGTTTGTACGAAACAATTTACCGATGTTCAAACGAGTCGATGTAACGGGTAAACAGCTTCGATCCACGGGGAGACTCCGAACAGTGCCGCGTCGCATGGCACTTGCAGTTAAGAATCCGAGGGTTATTGGGCCGACTTATTATGAACATCTACCTGCAGAATTGCGATGCGAAACATCTGACGAAACGTTTGAACGCCAATTGAGATCCTTTTTATTGAATAATCCTTTTTATTGTGTTAACGAGTATATGGAAATGACTTATCGTTCTAATACTCTTTATTGACTGTGGATATTATTTATACTTAATTGTTACATTGTTATTTAATTTTTATTGTCGTGTTAGTATAAGTTGACGATCATTATGAGATATGTAGATATTATGTAATTTTCAGATTTTTTAATGTTTTTAATTCATATTATTTTATAATTTATTTATTGTAATTTTCATATTTTTTGATTTTTTGACATTTACCATATTAATATTGACGATCATAATATAAATTCGTATAAATTAGGCTAAGTTAATTTATAATGTAATTTAATATTATGAAATAAATAAATCTAATCTAATCTAATCTATGCAACTTGCGTCTGTTTCTTTCTCTCACAAAGTCTTCTAATACAGCTACGTAATACAGCTACTCCAAACAAGGTGGCGCTACTGAATTAAAATGAGCGAGTAATGGGCTAAAAAACCAGTTTATCTAACATCTACGATTACGCATAAATAATTACGAATCCTAGGTCACGTTACACTGGTGATACGAGATCTCTACTCGCCTGTGAGTAGCCGACAAATAAGAATAGGACTACATGGACTGGACAACCCCAAAACACAAAATGTCGTAAGTGACTGTATATCCTTAACTTGTTACGACTTTTTGTTATTTTCCATAGGGCAATACGTAAACATTATCGATATTTAAATAGTATTGATATTTCATTAGCGTTAAAGGCGGGAAATTTGAAAATTTTGATTGGCTGTTCGATTTTTTAACGGTTTCTACTGACTAGCAAATAATAATAAAGTAAAACTTTGTCAACCGACTTCATAAAGAGGTTCTCAATTCGTCTGTTAGTTTTTTTTGTATGTGTATTACGCGATTACCCGGTCAATTCAATTATGAACCGATTTTGATTTTCCTTTGTTCAAAAGTGTATACTCGCGAGGTGGTCCTATTGGATTTTGGTTCTGATCTAATGATGGGATCCGTGCGGGATTGAGGGAACTCCTCAATTTCGAAACACACTTGTACCTATGGTGAATTCGGTATTTTTTTAAGAACCTTGAGTAGTTCCACGAGAAAGCCACAATTTAGGACAAGTGGACCTGATAGTGGAAAACCAGAGATGGCATAAGAGGAAGTGCTCTATTATTCGCAGTTCTGTCAACCAATTTGAAAATATTCTTCATTTATTTTTAAGAATAAACCTCCACTGCAGTCTCCTTTCATTTTAATCTGATCTAATGATGGAATCCATGACGAACTGAGGGAACTCCTCAAATTTGAATGGCATATTGATGGAGATTTGAGGGTTTTCTTCAGTACCTAACTGGAGCATTTTCTCACGGAAACTGCTATTTTGGACAAGTGGACCTAAGGATGAAGACCAGGGAAGGCTTAAGTGGAACTACTTTGTAAGTAACTTGCATTTCTGTTAACTCTTTTTTTATGTAATTGGAGGCAAATCGTATCACTTGATCGTAAGCGATTACCGTCCCGTCCGTACTTACAAGCAGCACATGCAATCAATATAAATAGTAGTAGTAATTAAATAAAAAACAGGTGACCAGATGATAAATTTAATAAAACTTTTAATAATTATTCTTGTTAAACATTTCAACAAGTACATAACTATAACACAATTTAGAACCAGGTCCTGAATTCGATCGATTCATATTGCATTATTTAGTACTGAATTTGTACTATTTTTGCGGAAACCAATTGACTTGTCCAGTAGCTTCGATCCATTTATTTTTAATTTCAGCATCTTTTGGGAATCTGAAAATGTAGAAAATATATAGGTATGTAAAGTATGGAATGCACATTGGTTAGTAATAGTGTATTAAAATCCGATTTATCGCTTGATACTCAGTAAAAATGTATAGTTATAAGTTATAACTATACATAATGTATAGTTATAACTATACATTTTTTACTTGATTATATTCCCTACTAATAATTAAATATCGAACGCTGATATATCATAACATTAACATTATCGATATAAATATCGACTTTGGACAGCCTGTGAGTAGCGAACCTTGTTTGGCATTTAGAGTAGCGAATGTTCTAGAGAAATGTATACAATCTTAACAAAAGATTATGAACTCTATTCTTTGAGAAATAAAATTGAATTTGAATAAAAAACTCACGTAAATAATAGACGAAGCAACATGTTTTTGTGTTTATTGAATTAAAATACAAAATAATACTTACCGGTGGTAGGACATACCTCTATGTGAAATATTTTTTTGTTGCTGTTATTTCTGCAGCTCAGTACAGCACAATACGGCATTGTTTATTTAATAACCGATTTTTTAGTCTCTAGCACACGCGCGATTCGAACGTTCAATTTCTGACACGGCCCATCACGTACTAATCATAAGTGCGCGTGAAGTATGAACACCGCATCATAGTATCGGCGACACGGGAACGCCTACTTGCCATCTCCATTTACTCCGTGTGATAAACAGACATCGGAATTCGGGTAGCATTTTTGAGCTGTCATAGGGACTTCTCGTTTATCGACTACCGATTATACATATGAATATCGATAAATGCAGAATGCAATGTAAAACAATTATGATTACAAATCGAGGGGCCGCACATAGTGTGCCACTAAGAGGGATAGACATAGTCACTTACTACTAAGAAGAAAGTGCCACACAGGCACTTAGTGACGTATTCAACGCATTTGTCTGGCACTTACATTTAGCATCTAATGCACACACACACAAAAAATAGTGGCACAGTGATAAGGACGGACGATTATCGTTCCTTTTCACTTCCACTAGTAAAAAGTTTCATAAGACCATCCCTTTCGTTCTTGCTATTATTATAACGTTGTCAAATCCATATTAATCCTACATTCATGTTACAAATAGAAGTTAACAACAGGCGGTCTTATCGCTAATCAGCGATCTCTTTTGGATAGCTTTTGGATACTAACTTTTAGGAAAATATAAACAGAAATTTAAATAATAATATTTTATTAATTCTTATTAATATTTGTGGATTACTTAGGGCAATTAAAAATTTTTCGAAAGAAATTGCTACAAGAATTGCTATTTAACATTTTCAGCCACTCAAAACGAGATCGCTCATGAGCGATAAGACCGCCTATTGTTAACTTCTACATGTAATCATAATTATTTTTCATTGTATTTTGTATTTATCGATATACATTATGTATAATCTGTAGTCGATAAACGAGATGTCCCTATGACAGCTCAAAAATGCTACCAGAATACCGATGTCTGTTGATAAATCTCTAAGTAGGTAAAATTTATCGAGGTTTATTATTTGTATTATACAGTGTGTCATGTCACGCTGTATAATACAAATAATAAATTTAATCTCTTTTAAATGGCTTTTATTGAAACCGGGGAATGCGATGCAGATTTCTAGCCAAACCGTGAACATTATTCGCTCCAAAATGTTAAAAGTAATTAACTTTCCAAGAATGTACTTCAAAATTAATCGTTAATTTGCACTTGGCAATGACAGATCGCAGCCACTCAACGTTTGACAACTAAGCAGTACCTACACGCGCTACACTGGTTGTTCGGAGAAAATAAAATTAATTGTACGGCCAATTTAATTATTTGTCAAATGTTAATACCTACTTAAAACGATTGTTAGTAATGCGTATCGTTTTCGTAATTAAGCCCGGGTCCTGGTATCACACTGTAGAACTGTCTAATGAGTGTTTGAAAAAAGTGATAGGTACTTTACTGGTAATACGCTCAAGATATTTTTTTCCTATTATATTTACTTCTACATTAGCTTCCTAATCCCTCGCAAAATTATTCCAAAAAAGTGCGTAAGAAAAGTAGATTATCTGATTTTGTAATAAATTGGTTACAGCCCGATAGTTAGTTTGGAAACTGAAAGCATGTGATTTTTATCGGCGTGCCTTCTTTTTGTACGCCTACACTTTTCGCACACTCTCTATACCCTTATATCCTAACTAATAGGTCTCATGAAATTGAGAAATAATGCTCCCTTCATAAAGTAACATATTCCCGCCATCTTGTATATGGGGTAACCAAATCCACACATAATCTTAGATCAAATACTCGTTTGCATAATTCCGACGAGCGAATTTGAACCTTGTGGTGTTGTGATAGGGAAGGTTGGGCTTAATATGAGACCCTTCCGCTTATAGTCGTGTTGAGTGTGTAGTTTAAGGCATAAGAGGTAGCGGGTAGTGGGTGGATAGATAATTAGGTGGCGCCAGTGTTGGACACTTACCCCTTATTCATAAACGTCTCCCACGCCGATAATTATCGTTTGTTCCTTTATGTCCTAAAGATATATTGATAAGACCAAACTACTGTGCATACGTGCTGCGTAGCGACTAATGTGCACACGTGGAGTTCGAATTTAGGGTAAGTACATTTGAAGATTCAAGGCGGAGGCACATTAAAAAAAATTGTCATTGTACTCGTTTCCGACTTAATGAGCATACGATACGGAATCTGATTTAACGGTCCATTTGTAGATCCAAGATGGCGACACATTTATTCTGCAATTTTCGTCTACTACTAATGCGCTTACGTTGAATCCGAATTTAGGCTACATTTGAAGATCCAAGTTGGTGTAACAATATTTTGCAATTTTCGTCATTTATGTCGTTTTCAACTAATGCCCATACGTGGTCAAAGAAATAGCTGCCATCTTATACTGACGCTTCAATCAGTATTGAATCAACTCGAATTGACCAATTCGATTCAATTAGTAGATTTTTTCTCTCTCTTGACAGACGATTCGAAAATGCTTATTAACAAGCTTACTTGAATAAATAATGGTTTGACTTTGACTTTGATCAATCCAGACGTCGTCGCTCTTTTTATCTGGTGAATGAAAGCATCCAAGCATCCATTGAATGGGCATTACAGCGTTTCAAC